>CM074434.1:34137500-34150000 GCA_037101425.1 Elopichthys bambusa | reverse complement strand
AATGAGTCCTCACGTAGAAAACCCTCACACCTTGAATTGGAGAAACAGAGAAAGCCAGGTGACTACCCTCTTTCGCTTCTTCCTACCGCTGTTGTGAAAACTCACTGGCCGCCCTTGCCTTTTTTTTTCTTTTCCTTCCCGTGTCTTCCCCCTCTCCCCCCTTTCCCTCCTTTTTCCCTTCGCTCTCCTTTCTTGCAGAGCATGATCTTCTGCGGCAGGAGCTGAACAACCGCTTCCTGGTTCAGAGCTCGGAGCGAGGTCGGGGGTCGGCTCCAGGGGCGACAGGGTCGCCGTTGGCCCCTGTGTCGCTCCTCCGGGCCGAGTTTCACCAACATCAGCATATGCACCAGCACCAACACACGCATCAGCACACCTTCACGCCTTTCCCTGCCAGTCTGCCCCCGGCAGCCATCATTGGGCCGCCCACTGCACCTCCCATGGTGCGTACCCCAGCCAGAAATGTGAGGATAAGTAAAAACGGATAGATTTTACTCCCTTCCTTACCTCCCTATTCCCACTTAAAATTCTCCAACCTATTTAAAACAAGCCGGCCATTATATTCTTCCAGCAATTGACACTCGTGTTGACGTACTGAATATCAGCACGGCCGCATCACCGTCATGCTGATATTCGGACTAACAGCACGAGTAACTTCTATTTGGCATATATGGCAAGTTATTTCGAACTTCTACAGTTGCTCCTTTGACTAAAAAAGTTACAAACAAAGCCAAAACAGTTAAATGTAAAGGAGCAACGCACAGACTGGCAGCCTGTTTGGAACATCGCAAACACTGACAAGCGAACTGATGCAAACTGTGAAGCGGAACGGCGTTCATTTGATCAAAATAGCGCACCGGAATTGTTGTGCAATAAGTAATAGAGTTTACAACCCACTACTCAGGCTTAAGGCACATCATGAGCCAAGCCTGATCTTAAACAGAGGCCACAGGGTCGAAACAGTTTTACAGCACCATCTCGATGACATAACCGATACCCATCATCCTAACAAGATAAACTATTGTCCCATGACAACCACAAATATTGTAGCTCTTCCCCTAATAAAAACCCTTTTTGCTGCCATGTTGACATGCCGTACTCGTTGCGCTTTTATAGTATGAGCCAGAGATGTTTTATTGCTTTCATATGAACAGAATGGTGATGTTTCTGAGTGCTGGGGGCTGTTTGAGAAAAACAGGAGGCAGACAAAGTTTAATAGCGTGACTGAGGTACAGACAGAGCTCATTCTATGTGACACATTCAAAGCTTGTGGTCAAAACATAATGACCTCACCGCAGATGAAAGTCATGACATCAACAGGGTTGTTTTGATAAAGCGTAATTGCTTCCGTGTGCAAAGCGGCTATTAGAGGCAAACTTTGGCAGCCTGTAATCAGATAAATTCAGCTCCTCAAAGTTAGCTAGCCATATGAAATGCATTCAGATCTCTGAAACGTATTCAAACAGGAACGAGAGCGTCTTATCTGCATACTATCGCTGCTGTCAACCAATCCAAAAGAAATTATGTCAGAGCACTAGATGAAAAGTAAGGCATTTTTGAATCATAGATTGCCATCTCCAAAGATTAAAATCTGCTAGCATATTAGCTTAAAACATGCCCATATGTTTGTAGTTTGCTGTTCGGATTCTTTTGTGGATTACAGAACTGTTTCATCAGAAATTGAAACACTGAAATAGCGATGAAAATGTCTTATCTCTTGTGCTGAATGACGAACACACCACCACACCTTCCTTGAATGTTTTACAAGATGCAAGTCTTGTTGTTGAACTGCTATTGTTGAATTTCTTTCAACACCATGTGTTTAAATGTGATATTTTCTACTGACAAATATACTGATGATTGATTTCTAAAGCTGTTTGGTTTAATGTCTATGCATAAGAAAGAAATGTTGTGTTTACTGGGGTCAATATAAAAATAACAGTTTGATTTTTAAGTCAACATGAGATCAAAAATAACCCAATTTACTTCCTTTATGCATGTTCCTCGTCCTATTGTGCATAATTCATTGTTACATGTTATTCTAAAGAAAAAATATTCTTTCCTGACAAAGGAAAAATATCTTTTGTTATATTTAAAAATGTGTCAGTTCAGGAAAGTAAAGTGGGTAGCAAATGCCATTTCATGTTGACATTGAACAGTAACACGCTTCATATAATGTCTTTCTTGTTTTCTTTTCTTTCTTCCCTTCTTCCTAGCTTTTCTTATGTAAAGATTTAATTGTTTACAGATGTAATATTGAGCCTTGATTTGCCAAAGCTGTTTGTTATAAAGCTCTGACAGGGGCTGTGAATTATGAAGCATTGTTTTTTTATAGACCACTATAAACCTTTGCTGTATTTACTCAGCAAGTGTTAACCATAAAGCAGGCGTGCAGCCCTCGGAAGGATCACAGAAGTGCAACACGCAGGGAAGCCAGATCAGCGATTTTCTCAGCCAGGGCAACCTCATGTGTTTGATTTAGGCTAATTATCACCACACATTCATACCATGCAGGATAAAAGCAGCTTATGCCTGCTGATCTGTTGGAATATAAAGTCTGTATCATAAGAGGGCTGTGGTTCAAGCACTCCCGCTTTTTAAAGAAACACACACACACAGTGTGTCCTAAGAGTTTATCCACTTTTATTACAATCATCCGAGACATAAGACGAAAGGCTTCTGTAGAAACAACACTATATAAGTGGGTTTGTAAAGGATTTGTATGTTTATGTAAAAGAACATGGGGTGCTAAAGGCTTGAACCAGTTGAATTAGACACTTGTTTTATTAACATAATAGAAAATGTTGCAAAATAAAAGTCCTGAAGTTTAGCATGAATTTTTTAAAATATATTTATGGTTTTTTTAAATGTTTGACACATTTTAAAGCATTTATATATTTTATTACAATGATTTAAAAAAAAAATGAAAAATGTACATTAAAGTTTTTGACATTTCACATTTGATATGAATCTCTAAAAATGTTCATAAACCATTTCAGATTCTTGACTTAACAAATACAGAATATCACCACATTCACATGCTTTTTTTTTTAGTTGCTATCCTATATTTACACTGCTATCTTTACTCTCAAATTGTACTGTTTAACTAGAACTTGACTTGAAAGAGTTACTGTTTTCTATGTATTTCTTAACTGTAAAGGAATGACACTGCCACGTAATAAATGGCTCATGTCAATTTAATTGGAAGTGAAGGGTGCCTTTCATTTGTTTAGCAATCTGGTTTGACTCTTTTGTGAGCGTATTCCCACACTCCGGGTCGGCTCTGTGAAGCCTGTGCCAGCTGCGGCTGCTGTGGTTTTCTTTCATGTGACATTGAATGGCTGTTTTACTGTGTAATTGTTTTATTAAAAGGGTGTAATTTATTTGAGCTTCATCTGCTTTTTATTTGACTATGTAAGCACACTGCAGTAAAACTCTCTCATGTTTTTGGATACAGATGCCTTTGATTTCGTTGATATGTTTTTAATTTGTGCTCTCTCTTTCTCTCTTTCTGTCTCCCTCTCTCAGTTCGACAAGTACGCCCCAAAGCTGGACAATCCTTTCTTGAGACATTCAAATGTAAGTGCCAACTTATTTTGACTGCATAACTCTTGCTTTGACTGAGGATGAAACAGATTGTCAGTTTTGTTAACTTTGAGACCTATGCCTATTTGCATGATTTTAAGCTTGCTTGGTTTGATGTTGTTTTTTCTTTGCAGTTCTTTCCCTCCTACCCGC
The DNA here is from genome assembly GCA_037101425.1 of Elopichthys bambusa. Taxonomy (NCBI): domain Eukaryota; kingdom Metazoa; phylum Chordata; class Actinopteri; order Cypriniformes; family Xenocyprididae; genus Elopichthys; species Elopichthys bambusa. The sequence goes on along the minus strand of CM074434.1, from coordinate 34,146,265 downwards.
CAACAATGCCGGGCATGCCTCCATTGCTTCCACATTCAGGGCCCTTCAGTTCACTGCAAGGCGCCTTCCAGCCAAAGGTTAGACCTCAACTCACACTATGGCTTCACATCATGTGGGAATGTAGACAAAACTGTTTTGACTTGAGCAGAATGAGAAAGAGAGCATGTGGTTGGTTCAAGATTACAAGATTAGAATGTCAAAATATATTTGAAAAATATGGCCCATAAAAAAATAAAATCCAAGCTGGTAGCGTGATCACACAGATGAGCGTTAGAACGGTTTCTAAACATTAATTGTTTGCCAGATAAATCTGGAAATTTTTCTGAAAAACAAAGGATTGGTCTCAAGTTTTTTTCAGAATTTCAGTTTTTGAGAATGGAAGTTACATTTCCTCCCATTTTACAGACCTAGTGATGTTCTGAAATAATTTTTATCGGAACCAGAATTAAAGTTTTAATTTAGCCAAAAGCAAAATCAAAAATAATGTTAATAAATTGGAGTAACTGGATATTTGAACTTTGTGTGCTGTTCAGGCTGTTGTGATCAGATGATTAACCAGTTGTAGTACAGTTCTTCATATTACTACTCTAACCTCATTTTTGGTCACAAGAGCTTCCACACTGTTGACATGTTTACCTGTTGTAGTTTGTAGTAACATTGTGGTCACAAAATAGATGCTGACACAGTCAAATGTGCCACCAGAGAAGCAATTATGGTTTTGGTCAATGATTGATTTCATCCCTCCAAAACTATTTAGGACTAAACTGAATTTTTTTTTTTTTTTTTTTTCCCAGTTGACAATTTCAGTACATCACTATACAGGCTTCTTAAATTTTCAAAGCATAGTTGCTTGGAGCAGATCCAATCGGAGCTGTGGTCTAGCTTTGTTAGCCTTGTTAAGCCTCGGATGCTCATCTGAGAGAGATAGATTTGAATCTGGGTTGGCTCATGTCTAAGGCTGCGTTCAGACTGTCAGTCCAAACTTGAATTTTGTGCATATCCTATCAAAGTCCAATCAGATTTAGCAAGTGTTAATGGCAAAAAAAAATCACATGAAATGCAATTTCTACAAATCCATTTCATACGGATTTAAAACCACGCATACAAGCCTCCTACGTTTCTACTGCTGCCTCATAAGACGCAGTAGTCCAGCGTGGCGGCTACACATTGTCAATTTGTAAATAAGACAACATCTGTATTGAAAACCCCTTCATATTGCTGCTGTTTTTGCCGTATACTTACCTACCAACGCAAAGTCATTGCCATGGAAGCCAATGCAGATATTCTGAAAAACGAAAGAGCGGCATGGGACATACAAATCAGATTTGAACAGTTGCGATACATGTGTGGACAGTCAAAAAATGTTGATCATATTCCAATCGGATACACAAATAATCGGATTTGGACTGACAGTGTGAACGTAACCTCAATTCCTTTTCTCTAGCCCAATAATTTCCTGTCACATCTTTACATTTCCTGGAGAAAAAAAAAAGTCCAAAAATAAAAAAGGGGTTCAGATACGAAAGTAACCATTAATTTAAAACATTTCCCATGTATCCCTGGTATTGTTAGCATTACATTCTCTCTGTTTTCTGTATCGAGTAGAAATGTGGCATGTCCCCTAATCTAGAGCCCAGCCTCACCGTACCATTAGTATTCAGGGTGCTTTCAAATCCCACACAGCTGCATTTATACTGCAGACACACTGAGAAATCTACCACTGCCACTTTCTCCACTAATGGATTATGCAAAGAGGCATAGGCTCAATAACCTGCTGGAGGCTTTTGTGTTAACTTTAGACTTAGCAATGTGGTCTTGAGCAGGCTGGTTAGTGTGTGTGTCTGTGTGTGTCTGTGTCTGTGTCTGTCTTTTTGCAATGTGTGTGTTATACAGCTTTCTCTCACTTGGTGTGTAATGGTTTTGACCATTTTTGTCTTAAATAACTCTCTCTATTGTGTTAGCTACCAGTCAAAGGTAGAGCAAGTCTGAAATTTCCAACAAGTATGACGTTTATTAGTATAAATGACTGTGGCATCCATGAAACTTGGGACTGAAGTGAAGTTTTAAACTTTAGGCTACACCCACGATGATTCACATGATTTATTTTTTCCTGAGCTGACGTTTCCTTTTATAGCATTGTTTATAGGCTTATGTTCTATTTAAATAGCCAATAGGCTTTAGTTACGTCACAGCAGTGAGCTATGATTTGCTAATTTGCTTGTCTTTTTAAAATGCATATTTCTGCTAATTTTACAATAGCAATATAGAAAGTTAACACACAGACTACAAGCCACAAAACTTTTGTTTTGATTTCATAGGATCTTCAGTTAAAGAATGCATTGCATTGAAAAGTACAAAAGCGAAATTCATATGTTTTCTGGTCTAAAAATTAAGATGTTTTTGTTGCCAGGTAGACTAAAGTCATCACACCAAGGAACCAAAGTTGCAAAGCAGTGCAGTATCTCTAAACAGTGCATGGTTGAAAGCAGTAAAGAAACTGACCTCTGTGTCATGCTATGTTTCATTAGCTTTATCTAAAAAGGTCTTAATTTTCTCTTCAGGCCTCAAACCCTATTGATGTTGCAGCAAGACCAGGAACGGTCCCCCACACTCTCCTTCAGAAGGACCCGAGGGTAAGCCGCCCACTCTGGAGATCCACTTAAGAGATCAGCCATTACAAACTAATGAGGATTGTGGTGTTTTCAGCATTTCATGAACTTGAACTTTGTTAGAAAACATTTTTCTCTTTCTTTTCCTCACAGATAACAGATCCTTTTAGGACTTCAGTAAGAGTAAGCATCATATTTTCATTCTCCTTCAAATCCCTACATTTTCCGCCTTAAATGCCACCGCCTTTGGGCTAATGCTTTGAAATTTCTGCTTCGCTCATGTCAGAAGCCAGGTAAATGGTGTGCAGTGCATGTTCAAATCGCCTGGCAGATCTACCACCATCAACAGAAGATGAAAGTAAGTTCTCTCTAGGTACAAGAATGCATAAGTTAACTTTGTAATGATTCATGCGTTAAAGTCTGAGTAATTTTCCCTCATTAAGGAAGGTTCCAATTTGAATTTTGTACACTCACATTTATCATAAAGTCACATTGAATATAACCTCAAAATGACGTTTGTTTCTCAAAAGCAGATGCACTTGGACCCGCATAAACTGGACATGAACGGAAAACTTGATCTATTCAGCCGTCCTCCAGCTCCAGGCGTGTTCCCTGGGTTTCCCTACCCTCATGACCTGGCCAGGCCCCTCTTCTCATCAACAGGTGTGTGCGAAGAAAACTTGAAATCAAACTTGACTCTATTTACTCTCTCAGTACACGTTCCTGGTTTCATTATGCATAAGGTTATGCATAAACTCAAATCCTACCATACATGGTTTTTCTCATTGAATATCCAGTAAAATGAGTAACAAACAACATGTCATATTGACTTTAAAGATAAAAAAAAAGATGATAAAAAGTTGCAGTTACACAACCTTTCCTGGAAATAATTCCCTTTCCTGCTGTTAAAGGAAAGCCTAATGCTGAAATGCTGTTAGACCTGACCACTATTCTACTTATATAAAAGTGATTTTCATTTCACTTATAAACTATATTTATAATACAATCAAGATACTGCCATCAATCAAAGATCTTATCTTGTAAATTATACTGCAATATCTTTATTGGTATGTCTCCAGTATAATAAAAATAGATTTGTATTTTCTCATTTGCATGTTGTTATTTTGAACGTTGTCTTGGCTTGACGCTGGGGCTACGTGAATATAAATGCTTTTACCTGATATAATTGACTGGTAGCTCTTTGTTGAAGGGCAACATGAGCGTGTCTGCCCTTTGGATTGTAATTATGCAGCGTGGTGTCATGAAGGAGCTTGTAATTGGTTTCTTCATTAATGATACACACTAACAAATGACATATGAATAGACAGTTGACCCTCTGAAATGCAACCTGAACACTCAATCTAAGACATCCTTCTTATTGTCTGGGCAAACTACTCAGTTTCCCCATCCTATAACTGGTAGTCCCACCCCAAACTCACACCATTGGTTGAGCCAGGTTTGCTTCTAGTAGTCTTCTTCTGCACATTTAAACTAACCTCTTATTGTACAGTACAGTCAAACCAAAAATTATTCAGACACTAGTGGGTGCAGGACACTATAGTTAATTTATGTAAGTGAGGATAGCCAAATAAAGTAAACTGTGACATATTATACCCAAAAATTATTCAGACACTTTGACCTGACCATGTTTTGCTTAAGTGTTATCTGACATAATTAAGATTATTTTTTTCTGACACAGTTTAACTCTGAGATCTTGTCATATTTTAGGACCATTTTTTTCAACTATAGTGAATAAACTGTAATAATGAATGAAATGTTCAAGGTGTCGGAATACATTTTGGTTTGACTGTATATAGAGACCACATCTACTTCTATTGTGGTGAATAATTTAGCTGTTTGGCTTTTTTTTAACTGTTTGCTGTATTCAATAGGATCGGGACATCCAGCTGCTTCACCCTATGGACCGTCTCCTCACCACGCTGGCTTCCTGCCTCCTAGCCATTTGGCAGGTAAGTGTAAGTAAACCACCATTTTAAATAGTTCTTCTTCTCTGTCTTTCTGTAATTCAAATTTAATACATTCATCTGATGTTGAAATCATTTTTTATTTGATGCAAACATAAGCAAGACAAAGAATGACAGAAATGCAATATGTTCCATATGTTGTAGTGCTGCATACCTCAGTGGTGATCATTCAGCTGTAAAAGCACATCTTTCCACAAATTTCCTAAACCAAAAAAAAAAAGAAAAAGCCTGGCCTAGTGTAGAACTTTAAGATAACATGACAAATTGAAAATACTATATTATATCCTCATATCCTTGTTTTTGTTTTCGTCAAATAAAATATAATATCTACACTAAGGCCTGTTATTCTGGTATCAGTCGGCTCAGAAGTGTCTCCCCAAAGGGTCAGATATTATCAATTTAACCTTAACATTTAAAATGTCTTTAACAATATAATGATTAATAAATTATTTGAAAACTTATATGTATGGTCTTATTTGTTTTGTTAGTGTTTGGAAAAATACTTCATAAGCAAAATTACTTCAGATATTTAGGCTTGATATTTTATCTGTAATGTAAGTTAATTTTTTACTGAACTGGCAAGTGTATAAAAAAAGCAAAAGCTAGTGAAAAAACTGCCACTACCATAAGACTAAATACACTTGTATTCAAGATATGATATAATACAATGCAGTGATATAAAATATAATGCAGTGTACAATGACCATGTTTTTTAATATATATTATTATTATTCTTCAGTGTCTTTTATCCACCAAATTATTTCCCCCCCACATTTTGTGTCAGAGACCGTTTTGACCAAAACTCAACCTTTGTTTCCACAACAAAATACAGTATATTTTTCCATCAATCCCTTTTTATTGTGTTCTGCTTCGTTCAGATAGCGTTCCCCTACAGTTCAGATATGTTATTTGAGTTTGGTGATGAATGCTGATTTCACACAGTGAGCTTTCAAGTCAATCCAATTTGAGTTCATAAATACCTGGGGCCCAAAGGAAATGGAGAGAAAACTAGTAAAATGCAGAGTTGGTTGAGGTGTTGCCTAGTAGTTAAAGCTCAGGACTGGTAATCAGAAGGTTTCTGGTTTCTGAGTCAAGAACTTATCACTATTGTGCCCTTGAGCAAAGCACTTAACTCCAGGTTGCTCCAAGGGGGATTGTTCATGTAAATTAGTGTACTGTGAATTTCTTTGGATAAAAGCATTTTCTAAATGACTGCTTGCTTGCTTAAGTACATTGTGGATTAGTCATAAATCCATTCCTGGAGTTCAGGAATTTAAATTCATGTTCCTCATAGAAAACACTGAATTGTGTTTTTTACTTCTGTGGACTAAAGGTTGTTTGTTTTGTATTTGATTTAATTATATATTAATGCAACTGCATTAATGATTTGGGCTCCTTCATCCCCTAGCAAGGTAAGTATTAATACATAGCTTAATAGGTTTAAGGGGTAAGTAGATGGAAGGATCACAGAAACTTTTAGAGGAAATGGGAGACACATGAGCTGTTTTGCTAGCTTTCATTTAATCATTTTCCACATCAGACATTTCAAAATGTCCCTAGCAATCGCACTCCAATCAGGTATCGCTCTTCATGCCAGCACCTCTCGCTGCCTAATCCGCAGCCAGTGAACACTCTCCAACAGTCTTACTGGGAGAAATAAACAACCCTTAGGGAGTTAGAATAGCAGCAGTAACAGTGACGCAAAAAACAAAGCTGGCTTGTAAGAGAAAAGCCGGTTGGAATGGTCGGGCACCTCCGGCCCCGCGTCGCTAATCCCTGTTTGGCATTTTGCAGATCCATTCAGTCGCTCCAGTACCTTTGGCGGCCTCAGCAACCTTTCAAGCAGTGCCTTCGGTGGATTAGGCAACCCAGCCCTCGGTAAGCCCCGGCCCCCGGCCTCTAGCTCGACTCAGTGCAGCACAGCTTAGCTGTAGACCACAGAGAGTGCAGAGGGAATAAAAAGGAGGTGGGAATGAAAGAAAGGCACTTAGCTTTGCTGCAAATGCAAAATGAGAGTTAAGGGAAGCAGGGGGAAGCAGCCATTACCGCAGACAGGCCTTTGCCAAATTCACACCCCAACTCAAACTCGCAACTCAACTGGTTTATCATTGCTCCTGCATTTATTAGTTTCTCACAAAGTAGGGGTTCGCCATATCTCATTTCCTCTCCCTTCTTCCTTCATTGGCTGAACGGGACTACTTTTTAGTGAAACTGATTGCATTGAAATATAATCTCTATGGAACGCTTTGCTTTTCATAGCTTTTGACCCTGCTGGGTCATTCATTTGTTCTTTGCAGAAAAGTCTTCAAAAGCAGCCCTTGGTACCCCATTTGTAGAAGAAACTGCACCATTAACCTTTCAGTTTGTGTATGTAGAACCTTGACAGAACTGGACATTGATCTGTTAAACTGATGTTACGTTCCTTGTTATTTCAGGGGCCAACAGTGTGTTTGGACCCAAAGAGGGTCCAGGGCTGCATGGTCTCAGTAGTCCTCATCACGACACCTGGAATCGGCTGCACCGGACACCGCCCTCCTTCCCGACCCCTCCACAGTGGCCCAAATCTGCAGATGCAGAAAGAAGCAGCTCTGCAAACAGCCACGATAGAGATAGAGACCGGGAGCGAGAGAAAGAAAAGGAAAGAGAAAAAAGGGACTCTTCTGTTGGGAAAGAGGAGAAAGAAAAAGACAGGTTGGTGTTGCTAATTTCATGGAGCAAAGCATTTTATTTTTTTTTGTCTCCTAATTCAACTAATGATGGGTTCTTTCCTGTTGCAGAGACTCTTTAGATCGTAATCGCCATTCAAACCGCTCCTCTCCAGCTTCCGCTCCAGTTAGCTACCAGATCAGCAGCCTGATCCGCTCAAATAGCCAGAACTCGACCGACTCTGGAAGACACCGCAGTGGCAGTGCCGACCGCAACCGAGAGCCTGAGAAAGAGCAACTGGAGCGCCAGCGAGAGGCAGGCATTTTAGGAGACGTAAAGGTCAAGGAAAGTCGTTCTCCAGGGAAGGAGATCACAGACAGACGTTCCTCAGATGACTCTCTCAAATCCATTCACCGATCGCCCTCTCCTTACTCGAAAAATGTCCTTAACGATGCAGGAATCAAGATGGGTATCCCACAGCCGCTACCGATTAAAGAAAGTGAGAGGGATCGAAAGGAAACCAGCTCAGGGGATCTGCTACACAAGGTGAAGAACGACATGAAGATCAAGGAGGAACGCAAGGAAGAGCAGGACGTGATGGTGGTTGGATCTGAAGCTGCCACTAAGCCTCAAGTCCCTCCTCCACCTCATCAAACCACACCAATAGCTCATCACCACCATGCACTATCCCAACAGCCTCCTCCGCCATCTCCTCGCTGTAGTGACCCTCCAACACAGGCCTCGCTTCACGGAGTCCCCATGCCGCACTCGCTGCCGCTCACTCTTAGTGCCATGCATCAAATGGGGAGTCTGAATGCGCTTGAACGCACCCGCATGGCACCTTTTATGGGAGTCAGCCCTCTTGCAGCAGGTCGAGACCGCCTTCCACATCCGGCGTTCTCCTGGGATCCTCTACGAGAGGCTTACCGAAACCTCGACCTACAACGGCGCATGGACTTCCAGCTTCGCTCTGAGCCTGGACACCGGTTCCCTGGCATCTATGATCCAGAACGGCCCTATCGGGATCGGGAACCACATGACTACTCGCACCACGAGCACCTGCTGGAAGTTCGGCGGGAACAGGAGAGACTAAGACAACAGGCTGAAGAAAGGGAACGGTTGCATTTACGGGAGGAACTGGATCGGGCAAGGCTTCACCAACTTCATCAGTCTCCCATCGAAGGACACTTACCCCACATGCCACCATTTATGTCGCACCTTGGTGGGATGCCATACCCAAGGCTTAGCCCTTCAACAGGACATAACGGACTTCTTAACCGGACACCCCCAACTGCAGCACTAAGTGCCCCACCACCTCTAGTACCCTCTGGTGCTGCAAGATCAGCGTCGCCAAGACGGACTACGCCAATCACCACCCAGGACCCTCGGGAGTACTCACCATCACGCAACCCCAAAGAAGTGGAGGCACGGTAACGTACTAGGAAGGAAAATGCCTCACATGAATTGGACAAAGGCAACATGCACTTATTTTCACACAAAGTAGAGTAAATGATAAATAAATATG
>CM074434.1:34005000-34132500 GCA_037101425.1 Elopichthys bambusa | reverse complement strand
CCCGGCTCGTTTTACTTGAGAATGCCATCTCAATGGCCGTTTATGAGTGCTATTTATTCATATTAAACATTTTAAAAAGTTAAACATTTAAAATACTTACAGTCTACACAACAGTCTTCATGCTCACAGTGTCACAGACATTAATATATTAACGATTTATTATCACTGTCTGGCCATCTGGGATTTTGGTATGGAGATAAAGGTTATGATTATAATTTTTTGGTAGTACTACACCACATCATGTGTGTATATTAGCACCATTTGTTGTTTTCTTGTGGTATGAGTTGGAGCATTCAGACCCAGAAGAGCTGCCGTGTGACGTCAGACTTAACGTGGACTGATCTGTATAAAAAAATAAACTATTACTATCTGACACCAGCAGAAATGGACATTAAAATTCAAGTTGTAAGAACTAAACTTAAGAAGTATCGAAAAATAAGACAAAATCTGTATTAAACTTTTTTTTTTTCCTCTCTTTTTTTTTTTTTTTGTCCTGTTTTCCATCTAAAATTGAATCTACACCCTGAAAAATACACATACAGATGTGACGGTACCATGAAAGTATATATCATTTCCTCAGTAACTGTGCTACTGTATATTGACCAAAATCTTTGCAGACCATATAACACAGTGAAGCATTGACCTCAGACGGAGTGAATTCCAGACTGAAGTGATAGACTAGCATCTACTTCTCTCTACACCTCGGCACTCCAGTAATGCTGTCAGACCCTGAGTGCTTCTGGAAAAATATACATCCACTGCAAACAGGAACATATGAGGGAACGGAATGGAAACAAATAATTCTAAAAACAAGCAAGCCACTGAGATATGATGACATAGAGGGAGAAAATGAGAAAGAGTGGGTGTAAAGATGTAAAGTAGACAGGGAAAGATGGAGATGGGGGGGGGGGAAGGAAAGAGAGAGAGAAAGAGAATTCCAGACAGACCAACTGAGCCCCAGCAGCCAAAATCATTTTTCCACTTTCATTCATTTTTTTGAACTGATTTTTTTTTCCTCTTCATGCCTCAGTGAAAGCTCGCTGCCTGACTCCTCATACTCGCATACACAGGCATCATTGTGTATACAAACCATAAAAGCCTATGAGAAGTTATGCAGCTGGGTTCATCTGGCAGAGATGGAGGTTATAGTGGAGCGAAGCTGGCATGATATTCAGACGACCTGCAATCTGCGCTGCCAATACAGGGTGGAGGCAAAGAGCATATTGGTGGAGATAGATACTAATGCTCAATAGAGAAGGAGAGTATAAGAAAAGCTTTTTCATACACTGACATTTCTATTTGTTTAAATATAATGTCAGGATTTTTTAAATTAAGGTTTGGTTGTTTGACACAGCCCTGTTAGCCCCTGTTGGTAGATGCTGTAACTACATGCTCAGTAGCCAAAAAGCACCGTTCTTTATTGATTGTGTTTAATAATGAATAGTAACGAATAGCTGTCTGCAGGTAATATAGGCCTCCCTGATCTGCTCTTAAGTTCTCTAGAAGATTGTTTGGGTTCTCCATTGGGAAGCGAGACTTCTCGCATCAAACAGTGAAACTTTTGATTTATTTCCTTCAAGCAATGTGTGAAATCCATAAACACTCACCCTATTTGATTCTCACAAATATATGGATGTCTGCTTGTCCACGGCACATAAGACGGCCTTCATATGGAGAAGGTCATTTTAGGTCTGCAGTCACATTCAGTGAATTACATTATTGCATATGATCCAAAAGAGACAAGTATTTTGAGGGAAAACAAACCTTTTATTTCAATAATTTATTCAAAAGTTAATATTATTTATGTGTACACTGTAAAAAAAAAAAAAATATTTTCATGAATTATCATACGGAGCCCCACACATCACATGCAAGAAAAAAAAATTAAATTGCACGCACGATTTACTAATTCGTTCCCTCAATTTATAAATCATGCGCATGATTTATAGATCGAGGGAACGAAATAGTAAATCATGCGCATGATTTATAGATGGAGGGAACGAAATAGTAAATCATGCGCATGATCTAAGATGGAGGGAACGAAATAGTAAATCATGCGCTCGTTTTAGTAAATCAAGGGAACGAAATAGTAAATCGTGCGCACATTTATTACCACAACATTCTTTTGTCAAATCGACTTCAATAATGAATGTGGTTCAGATAACAATATTTTGAGTTTCTGTTGATTAAACCAATCGCCTTCATTGTATTAACTCAAATTTTTTTATTTCAATTAACTCAAAATTTTAAGGCAACCAGGTAACTTACTTTTTTAAGTTAAAACAACAATTCTTTTTTGCTTATTTTATTCAATTAAAAGTTTGGCGATGGTAATACTTTTTTAAAGAAGTCTCATGCTCACCAAGGCTGAATTTATTTGTTAAAAAATACAGTTAAAACAGTTTTACTGTGAAATAGTACTATTTTCTATTTTACTATATTTTAAAATGTAATTTATACCTATGATGGCAAAGCTGAATTTCAGCAGCCATTACTCCAGTCTTCGGTGTCACATGATCCTTTTTTTAACCCTTCTAACCCTTCTTTGACGAAAAAAAAAAAAAAAAAAAAAACAGAAACTGAAATGTTTGAAATTTCTTTACTGTCACATTTGATCAATTTAGTGCATCCTTGCTGAAAAAAAAAATAATTATTTTTTTTTTTTTAAATTAGCGTTGACCCCAAATTTTTAAACGGTAGTGTATATTGTAAGTATTCAATTTATAATGTAAGTTGTCCTGATTTTCATTTACAATAAAACAAACCCCTGTAGACCTACACTGAAAGACTTAAGCCATGGGCTCTTTTAAAGCGGTCATATAATGCCACTTTTACAAGATGTAAAATAAGTCTCTGATGTCCCCAGAGTGTGAAGTTTTAGCTCGAAATACCCCACAGATCATTTTTTATATCATGTTAAATATGTCACTTTTTGAGGGTGAGCAAAAACGCTTGTGTGTGTCCCTTTAAATGCAAATGCTTCTACGAAGAGGGCAGAGTTTATGTTTAAACCAAAGTCGGACAAAGATGGAGAGACTCAAGAAAGAAGTGACAACATGTAGAATGCAACAGGACGTTTCTGAATGGTTAGTTAATAAATGTATGTAGCTGATGTGGAGTTAACTATCTTAAAGTTATTGATTGCATATTCTGTTATGATAATCTATAAATAGCTTGTGTGGGAACTGTTGTAAGATCCTACAGAGCCAGAGAATATATGCTGCATAGTTTAGTTTAATTACAGTTATAATTTATCATGTTGTCATCTTGCTTTTATGACATGCTATTGCATTTGTGTTACATACTGTATTGCGGTAACATGGCCTCACCCTCTTTGTTGCGTGTTCTCGGGGGCAGGGTTTATGTAAATTTTAGGGTTAGTGATGTCACCAACCCCGGAAGAAGCTCGTTGTAGTCCCTACCAGCCGTTTGTTGTAGTCCTTAAACAGAGAATTCTTTAAAAGAAAATATTACACTCTGCATTGAACTTTGAGCGTCATAACTTAGCAGACGTTGTTTGTGCTCTAACAGCAACATTACACACTAACTAAAGTTAAAAACGTGAAATCGCAATGAACCACCCCTTTAACTTGGGTTAAAGCAACCACTCAGAATAGCCTAACATACGGCGGTGGGTTTTGCCGGGTCAGGCACCACTCACATCTTCTCTAATGTTTTACTACTCTTCTGACACTTATTTGGTTATATGGAGGGTGCATATGCTCTTGGCCTGTGATGCAAATGTGTGCTTTTAGTTGTCTGTGAAAAAAGAAAAATCTCTTAATCTGTGTGCTTTCACTTCTGACATATGACTAACAACAAACATCTGACAACTGCCCTGCACTTGACCCAGTGTTTTTTAAGATGGCTTTGTACAGTATTCAGAGCTGTATGACTGCTGGAGGGGGAGATGGGAGGGTGCTGTATGCACACCCTTAGCTAAATGATTGCAGATGCCTGGCTTGAGCTCAAAAGCTCTGCATTCCTCCCCTGTCGAAAAGACATTAGACCAGCTCTGTTCTTGCCTATACTGTCTGGAAGCCTGCTTTGAAAGAAAAAAAAAAAAAAACCCTCACTTATCTGTTATCATCACATAAACACATAACAATCCTCATATCTTATCTCTCCCTGTTCACTAATGTCATATAGCTTAAGGGCAGGTTGTGTAGTGGTTGCAGGGCTACAACCAACATAAGCCTTTGTACAGTGCAAATGCTTGGCTAGTCAGCAAAGTGCATTGACCGGAGCATGTTTATACTTTCAAATATCTGAATTTTCATAGAACTGCATTTCACATGAAAAGACGGCACCAGACGGCGCTCCCTGGTACTAGACCATCAAAGGTTGTTCTCATAGTGTGCATATGCATGTAAAACCAGCCCATAACCGCCACGTTTAGATATGCTGGCTAACCACTTCTGGCTGTAGACATCCGATTATCAGCCTAAACCTGCCATTACACAGTGGCTTAACCATCAGCGTTTGGCTTCTGTTGACAACCGGCTATTTAACACATCAAAACAACAAGTGCTGCTATCAAGCCCAACCTCTCCAGGACGGGTTACCCTGTCGCCCAAGAATGCTTCTTATCTTTTGCTTTCGGCTTGTTAGTTTTAGTCACACGGCATGTGCTGACACTCCCTTTCTTCTTCCGAGGGCTCAATGTAAGCCATCATGGAAAGGTCAGAGGAGAAGATGACAAACTTATAAACAAATACCAATGGGTTTATGCAAAAAAGAGGTTTCCATAGAAGCAATTTTATGCAAATTTGTACCAGTGGAAATACCTACTTGAAACAATGCAAAAAATAATTTTCTTAATATGTGTCTTTGGTTTGTTTACCAGTGAAAATATTTAGACATCCATTTAAAAAAGGTCATTTATAATTTTGAGTATTCATACTTGTGAATTTATAATTGATATATATTTTAGGTAAGTTTATTTTTCTTATCTTATTGGCATTTTTTTTTTCTTGTAATAAGCATAAAAGCATAAAAAGTGGCTTATGCTTAAAATATAAGCAAAACCATTTGCCGATGGGATGAGAAAAATAAACTTAATTCAAGATTCTTTGAAAACAAGTCATATTATTTAATGCAGTTATCATTTAAATGTATCTTGTTTTAAGGATGTTTAGATGTTTCTATACTGGAAAACAACATCAAATAATGTTGTTTTTTTTTGCACTGAAAGTTGCCATTTTATTGCTGTATATGTAATTTGTTTATCCTATGGATTCTTTTAACATTATTTTTTAAAAATTGTGTTTATTTTATTTCATTTTGATTAATCTGTGATACATTCTTGGTCGACCTGCTTTGCGGTTTTGCTTGTGTATCACCGGCAGCAAACCAACACTATAAGGTTAAAGGGATAGTTCGCTCAAAAATTAAAATTATCCATGATTTACTCACCCTTAAGCCATCCTAAGTATATAGGTTTTGTAAGAAAAATATCCATATTTAAAACTAAAATAACTAGCTTCCGGCAGATGGCTTACGCAACTCAACTTACAGTGAAAGAGTAACTTCTGACGCATGATGTAATGACAAACACTGAAGCCCAGAGGATAGGGCAAAACAAAACACTGGTCACGAATTAGAAGTCTAAAACAAGAATTTTTTTTAAAGAAAAATGTTGGAGGATTTTGATAAAAGAGAAGAGGAGCTTGAGTTTGTTGCCCAGCCCTATTTGTTTGAACCACGAGAGGCATCTAAGCTTACGTTACTCCTACGTTTTACATCGCTTCAGAATTTACTCTTTTGTCATATAAGTCGACTACTTTCGTAGGCCGTCTGTCGGTAACTAGTTATTTTAGTTCATAAAGTTTTAAATAAGTATATTTTTCTTACAAAAACCCATTGCTTTGCTTCAGAAGGCCTTCTTTATTAACCCAATGGAGCTGTATAGGTATCTTTTATGATGGATGGATGCAATTTTTTGGACTTCAAAATCAGGAGCGACATTCACTACCAGAGCCAGGATATTTTTTAATATAACTCCAATTGTGTTTGATTGAAAGAAGATAGTCATATACACCTAGGATGGCTTGAGGGTGAGTAAATCATGGGATAATTTTCATTTTTGGGTGAGCTATCACTTTAAGACACCACATACATAAATATAAATCATGCCTCCATTATCTTCTGTGTCCAGAATTTTGAAACTTTTATGTCCATAATAATCAAACATGGATTATATTTTGACACATGCAGGCATAAATCGGTTCACTCTAAAGCTGTTTGTGAGAGATAAAATGTCCATCATGCATAAAAATGGCAGTCGCTCTGTGCCCTGTTCCTGTTGTGTTGTTCTGCAAGTGCACTGAATCTCACATTAATTAACGCTGCTCTTTCACCTGGTATCAGTTTCTCGTCCTCCTGTGCTTTATTTGGGTTGCTCATTATTTTCTTTCCCAGAGAAATATGTCTAATACCTACAAGCTGTGTGCCATCACAAATGGCGCATGCCCCGGCATAATGTCCTTTGTTGTTGCCAAATGGTTTTTTAATGAAAAGTTTAAGAGGGGCATAATTACATATCTGAGGCTATTATGAAATCCAATATTACAATTAAAGTAATTTTATTTGCTTGTAATCTCCCTTTACCGAGTCTAATAAGGGTTTTGAAAGAAGGGCAAGCAGGCTTTGAATGGTGACTCTTTTCTAAATGAACTTGGGCCGCCTTTGCTCTGTCTCAGTTCTCCATGTCTTTGATTTGCAGTGCCGTGGTGAGACTGTCAGAGAAGCACAAGGGATTTGTTAGTCTGTGATCATTTAGACTCACTGACAAATCAGTGAATTGGGCAGAAATGTTAAAGGAAATACTGCTACTGCTGCAAGATCAGCATGGTTAGTTGAAAAAAAAAAAAAAAAAAAAAACAGCCATCAGACTAGCAAACAAGCTAAACACAATGTGGTTTAAGCTGGGCAGTTTTTATAGGAAATAACCATCGCTAACAAGCATAAACCATGCTGGGAGTTCATTCTGTTCTAAGCTGGGGCCTTTCACCATTCGGGGAGTTCTGCTGAGAGTGAAGATGAACTGAACAAGATGAGCGCTGTATGAAGCCGATCCCGCTGCGCATGCGCACAGCCCCTCCAGCGCACCAATTTACAAACAAATGCCAATGAGATTATGCAAAAACTGTTTTCCATAGAAACGACCTGTGGAGATGCAGGCTAGAGGAAAATAGCTTTCGTAATATAAAAACTATGCTTCTGCAAAATAGCCATATACAACAAACATGGGAAAATGTAATTTTGACCTGACGTTTGTGCCTCTTGGCTGCATCCTTTTCACGTATTATTATCAGCGAATACAAATAATGTTTAATAGTGTGAACGCAAGGGTTTATGAATAATGTGGTAATCAGTTTCATGACAAATGACACTGAATGTTTTATTGTTAAAAATTACTGGAAAAAATATGTAATTATGCATAAATGTATAGAAAATGTTCAGAAGATGTACCCTAAAGCAACTGTGCGATGCAATAATTATTTTGTCATAGACCAACAGCTACCCCTGCTGGATTATTTGTAGAACTACAGCTGCATCCAAGTGTTACAGTGAGGTAGTTGACAAAGAACATCCGGTTTTCTAGGGAAAATTTAATGAATAAGATAAAATGTTTTTTCTTTTTTTCTTCCCTTTAATTTGCTACTTTATGTGTTTAAAATGTTATTTGTGTAGATATTTGATTGCTTTACCTTGTCCCAGACTTTCAACCACAAATTATGGAGATTTTTTTTTCAGTAATGTAATGTTAAATATATCATCTATTTAATTATTTAATTTTAATCAATTTTTTATTTATATTAACCAAAATGTTACTTTATCTATTTTTAAATCTTATTTATTGACTTATTTTTTTCCATTTTTTACAGTTTTTCTCTAGAATTTTCCAATGACCCCCTTGAAAATCCCCTGATGTAAATGACACCGTGAAAGAAATATTTATCATCTTCAGAATAAAAAAATCTCCAAATGAATTTATTTCCACAAATTAAACTATAGAGAGTTAAAAGTGTTTTAGTGTGCTGTAGCTGACCATTTTTAAACACCATTACATTTTCAGTTCATTTAACCAGTCCTGCCAAATGCATTTTTAGACCAGCTAATCAGATTTCATAAAACTTGCATATTCATGCATGATAATGAAAGAAAATTGTTTAGATGAAGATAAACTAAGCTGATAAAATAGGTTTAAATGAAGTATAGAAGGACATTGGTGTCACTGTATGAAATGTGTTGGCAAATTATATTATCTGTCCACCAAATCACAACAGAATGTGCATACAAGAACTACTGAAGAAACAATAAAGCAAGCAAAACCATAATCAGTCAATTTATTAACAGTTAATCTGTTAATAAACTATTTGTCTATTTAAATCAATGTGCTCTGCTTCAGTTAAATGAACCTGCCATCCCGACAGTGTAATAAACTGCAGGGCTCTTTGAGTTGGCACGGACTGGATGTGAACAGACAGGCTCTGACATAAAACTGCCTGACCGCTTATCAGAGGCAGACTGCACAGACACCTTTAGAGCCCTCTGAGACACTCTATTCAATCTAGGAGAGGCTATGAAAAGCTAAGTGAAAGGACTACTGCCAAAGCAAATGACCAGTCTTGCACCTTGCACACACTGTGACAGTTTCTCACAGTCAGAGAGCATGTTATCAGCAATCTCTCTCTCTCTCTCTTTCTCTCTCTCTCTCTCTTTTACTCAAAGACCCCCTCTTTAATGTATCCCCCACATTCCAAATCCTTCTTATGACCCTGTCTGTGAAGAGATCTGAATACATTCGTTAGTGTTGTCCCACACTTCACTCATCTGAACATAATTCATATCATACCATAAATACACTGAGGTCAATATTTATTTTGACATTTTTTTATCATCATTTGCAGATGAGAGAGTCTATACACTCTTTTATGATCAATTCAAGTAAACTTTGGGTTCTAGATCAGTGTTTATCACCAGCCTTGTTAGTGTTAGTTGTGGCAAAGACCCATGTGTGATACAATATATGATATGCTGGCAACATGCTGTTTGCTAAATTAAATAAAGGATTAAATTATTATATAAGCTGACATATTTTTTTTTCAACTGAGTGTTGTCAGATATATAGCTTAAAGAGTTTTTCTAATTACATTGAAATTATTTTTTTATAAAAAAAGAAAAAAAAAAGAAAAAAGAAATAATATATGGGAAAGTGGGGTAAGATGAGCCAGTGGGTAAGTTGATCCACCCTCTTTATCTTGGCAACCGTACACTTTTATTGTCATGTGACCATAAATTTTGGGAATGGCAGACAGTGTGGCAGACATTGTGTATGGCGTTGTGTGGCAAGCGGTTTGCTGATGTCAGCGTCGTAGATCAAGTGGCCCATGGTGGCGGTGTGGTTATGGTATGGGCAGGCGTATGTTATGGACAACGAACACTTACAACTTTGTTATTCAGCATATTATTTCAGAAACAGGAAATTTTGATTACTAAATTCGTTTTTTTGAAAGGGTAAATCATCTTTACATTTTCACATGGGTTTGATTCAGATTCAGTTAGATGGTCAGTTTACACCCAGATGGTGCATCTTACCCACTGACTCGGATCAACTTACAACTAACCTGGGGTAAATTGAGCCACAGGAACACGTTTTTTTATAAGAAGCCATATTTTTAGAACCCTTTGTCATAGATGTATTCTGATCATTTAAAATGATAGGAAACATCCTGAAATACTGTAGCTACTTTCATTGTACTTCTGCCTCATTTTCCCTTATCTTGAGGACCACATAAGTAAAAAAAAAAAAATCTTATCCCACTACCTTACAATACCTAGTGAGCAAAATAAATTGACAGTGCAAACTTTTTTCCACAACACAATATGCAGATTTTTTTTGTTTGTACTTCTTACTGTTAAAGACTTTGTACTCATTTTATTTTGTTTTAAAGGCACAATATGTAAGATTTCTGGATTAAAATATCCAAAAAACCACTAGGACAGTGTTATATATTTTGTTGACTTGTGTACTTACATTATCTCAGATGTTTCCAAGAACGTTTAAATCCAGAGAAATAAGCTATTTTAACCAGGACAAGGTACATGGACAAGGGTACAACTGTTTGGATACATTTATAGACAGAAAACTAATCATTGTTATATAGCTCAACACGTTTAGTCTGATTGTTTGAATCAGGTTTTCTTGATTTTTAGCAAGTACCATGTTCCACAAGTATACATGCCTCAGAGATACTATTTTGTCAAGTGGCTAACATAGCATAATCAGATGCAGCTTTATTTTTTAGTAACATTAATACAGCATTTTCTCCGTCATACATTATGTTTTAAAATTAATTGCATGCCATTTATCAGCACAAGGCATCCAGCATTTATTAATATGATGTTCTAATATCGATCTAGCTTACTGCAGTATCCAATAATTGTTTCATAGCAGCCACTGAGCGAACGCTCAGAGTAACATTATAACAATTTTCAACACAGCCAAATGTATCTAATATGATAAACAGCACATACGCTTAACCAGAAGATGCGGAAGCAGCAACTGTGGCATAATAAACGTTCCGCTGCTCTCAAGCCGTGTGTCACGCTCATCTCATTAGGATTCGCCACAGCACTCGGTCCTGCTCTGCTTCATACTACAGTAACATTAATAATCTCATCCATGAGCATGATAACTGCCCGAGTCCCATCAGATTCTTTCCACCGGCTTTGAGGTGAAGACAGCATCTTCCACGATTCCGCGCTCAATCTTGACGTCATCAAGCTATGCCTTTGATGTGAATAGGCGACCTCTAGTGGCGAAAAATTACATACTGTGCCTTTAAAATCTGTGTATGAACTTTTCATGAAGGAAAATAAAATCGAGTTTGGAGTTTTTGTCATTGTAACTATGGTCTATAACTTTAAACCACTAAAACTTTTGTATAATCATACAAAGAACTAGAAAAGTAATGAAAACAAAGGCTTCCTTGAAAAGTAAATATGTAAGTTGAGGCCACTTATCAGGACAAGTGAACAGTGTCCGATTGCATAACTTGCTAAGACTAGTCTTACAAGTTAGTAATCAAATATTTTTCTTCAAGACTGGTCATTTTAAAGTCCGTTACCTAAAAAGGTAAATCGGTCTAGTCTGAACTGGATAAGTTAGACTGATTACCTCTTATCTAACTGCTAGTTAGTCAACTAGATCTTAAGACACAGTCTTAGGCTAAGTTTATGCAACTGGGCCCAGAAGAGTACAGTAATGTTTCTGAACTTACTGAAACAACAAATACTGTACAGTCATGTACAGAGAGCAATAAATTAAATGGCTTGTAGACACTTTGATTTTACTTACATATTTAAGGCAGCAATTGAACTTAAGTTTTTAAGTTGAAATAGCTGGACATTTTTTACAGGCTTATTGTTATGAATAGAATAAATTATTACAATTAATATAACAGTAATGTACACTTTGGTAAATGTTATTATTATTATTTTAAACATTTATTATTATTATTTCTCTGAAATTTTCTGTGGACCCCTACCACTTCTGTACAGGCATCAAGGCACTATTTTTGTATGAATAGTTAGGTGCTATACAAATAAAACTTGGCTAAATGTTCATTTCTAAATCATTATTAAATGAATTATGCAAAAATACACTCATTCACAACAGTCCATATCTCCATCAGCAATGTGTAGCTCTGAAATGTCTATCAATCTCTTGTCTAGACATCACTCCAGACAGGTTTTTGTTCAGGGCTTTCACATGGGCTAGACAGAAGCATGGTGACCCCCTGCCAGCTTCATTCCCATAGCCTCCTCTCTCTCTCTCTCTCTCTCTCTCTCTCTCTCTCTCTCTCACACACACACACACACACACCTCCTCTTCCTCTCTTCTATCAGCTGATGCCTGAAAATACCACTGCTGGCCAGGAAGTGCTCCACAAAATAAAAACGAAAGCACATAGAGGATTCAAGTCAACATGCGCTAATGCTCCGGATACTCTCGGGCGCTGGTTAGGTTAGTACATTGCAAACATTACAGGTTGAGTTTACAGTTTAATTATGTTATTTTGAACAGTTTCAGATGTGATTGTGGGCTAGCGACTCAGAGTTAGCAGCCCTTCGCGTAAACATTGCGCCGTTTCAACGTTGTTGTTTAGCTTCCCAAAACAAAACTCAACTTGAAAACAGTTATTTAAAGTAATTAAATATTTTACAAATTCAGCTCGTATCATTTAGTTTACTAGTTGTTAATGGCTTTGGCTTTACAACGAACTCGTTGCCAGCTTCAGCTAGCTGTTTAGCACACTGACTGAACGTTATACGTTACGATCGAATAGCTGGAAATTGCTTATCAAGTAGGTGAGGTCGGAGTGTGTGTGTGTTTTTTTTTTTTTTGTTTTTTTTTTTAAGTTTTAGGCAGTTACAGACGTGTTTAAACAAAATAATCAACTTTCATGTAATATTTGCTTATCTAAATGATTGTTAATGTTATAAAGTTTAGGCAAGTTATGTATTCCTAAACCACTTTAGTTTCAGTGTTGTTACACCCTGCTTTACTACCACTACTGTAACACTAATATAATATGGTTTTACATTTTGTGTATGAATTTATTGTAGTAATTAAATGGACAACCCCATTCTCATTTGTTTTTAAACATTTTCATTCAAAACCATTTTATTTCCAAATAAATCTGGAACGAAATATATAAATGATCATAATATAGAAAGTAAAAGTACTTTGAAAAGTCATGTTACAATCCTACCCATGTGGGCTGCAGTTGATCTTAGCGACCATTGGTGGAAATGGTTCTACAATCTACTTAGGCTAATGGTGCTTTTTTTTTGGGAAATGCAGCCTTGGGGAGCGTTTCCCAAAGCCAAATGTGGTCTCAAGTTCCGTCATTACCAACACAATTCAACAGAATTGTTGGCTAACAATGCTTTTGGTCATTTATGATATTAGTAAAGCTTTTTTTAAACACGAAGAAAAATCTACTGGTCCAGATTATACCAGTTCTGTCCATTAATTAACATCATCTCAAGTTTGTGATGTAAAATGATGCTGATTGTTTCACACAGAGTATAACTTCTCTTGTCACCTGAGGAGTCATATACACCATGACAGTGATTTCACACTTGTAGCTCATTTCTAATTGGTTAAACTCATCTTGTGTTACAACACTCCTGGGTTTCCCAGTTTTATTTGACTAATCATGCTGTGTGTGTAGTCTTTTCACACTAGTTTTTCAACTCCTATTTTTTCATAGTATAAGCAGCATTGTGGGTGAATGCCTTTGCATTTATTTGCCTTTGACGTATTTGTGTTTTTATTCCTTGCATCACACTTCTGATCTGCTGTCTGGCAGGTAAAATAAGGAAGAGGAGAAGATGGCGCATCAGGGCAGCGGTCCGGCCTGGGGGAAACTGGTAAAAGTTGACGCATCTCCAGGTTCAGAGATATTGCTCATAAATAGAGAATGCACTGTGGGAAGAAAAAAAGGTGCGTTGAACATCATCACTAATAATGTGTTTGAGCATTGAGCAATTAACATGATCAGTCTTGTGAAATAATTGTTTACTTTTAAAAGGGCTTCTCCATTATTTGCGTTTTTCCAAAACTTTTTCATATGACTTCAAGTTTTACTTATTAACTTTTATTAGTTATTATTACTTTTTTCCCTCATGATAATCAGTCTGAGGCAGTGTCTGCATGTATTCAGTGAGCCCATGCCTTTAACAATACTCTCTTTAGTTCAGCAAACGAACCCCCACCCCAATAATGACAAAGGCGTCTATTGAAGACATGCTCTTGGAATATTAAGTAGTTTTTTGTGTTGTGCTGGTGTGCAGGGAAAGGTTGTATCCCTTTGACTCTGTCTGTGTCTGTCTGGTTTTGAAGACTGTCTGTTTTCCCGCTTTAATTAATATCAATTCATGTGTCTGTTTGGTTCTGTGTGCTTCACAGTAACATTCGACACTGGTTATTAGCAGAACTGATACGCTTCATTACTATAATAGTCTAATTTCTAACCTTACATCACATCGCGCCACACTATACTTCATTCAAAGCATGCATGCCTAATGTGTCTGGGAGAGAAAAATAATGGGCCAGGTCAGGAAGAGAAAAGAGTAACGTGTTTTATTCAAGTTGACAAGAAGATGCTTTCGCAACTTTAGGAATGTCACATATTTCAAGCAGGATAAAATTGTAAAGTGTGCCATTTGTCATTTTAGGTTTCAGTGCTGTGCACACTTGTAGACAAAGCATTTTGCATTGAAAAGTGTATATTTATCATTTCATACATTCCCTGTAAACTGATCCAGTGACCTTGATGTTGGTAGTACTGTAATGTAATATGAAAATACTTCAGTAATATTTGTATTATCAGGGCCTGAGCACTGATGGTGTGAGGACCCTATTGGAATTACTCAGTCAATTCTTCTTCTCCGAAATGAATCGCATTTTTGAGGGCCTAAACATACTCGAAATCTCACGCATCAGAAGTGGTGAAAATTGACGTCTGATATGGGTACACATATGTAACAGCCCAATACCTACAAAAGTCTGAAAACCCAACAGGAAGTGAGATATTTTGAATTTTCTCTGCAAAATCTTTGCAGTTTTTGCCATTTCCAGACATTGTACTTTAACGAACTCCTCCTAGAGCTTTAATCAGATAAACATCATATTTGGTCAGTCTAATCTAAAGGCCTTTGTGACATTAAATTGCAAAGATCTTGAGTTTTCGCTGAAGGGCATGTCCGTGGCGGACTGACAAAGTCTGATGTTTCGCCGTGAAACAGAAAGCTGTTGTAACTCAAGCATACAATGTCCAATCTGCCCCAAACTTGTTTGATAAGAGTCCTGGCCTACATGCAACTATTCAGTTATTCATAGCACCACCTGCTGGCAACAGGAAACTGCATTCTTTACACTGTAATTCACTCCCTGAAATGCATATAAATATGCCATGAAGTACCAAACATACTAGAAACATGTTAAATCATGCAACACATGGCTAAGTGCTAATCTATGCGATTAATGCCACGAAACAGGAAGTTGTTGTAACTCCGGCATACAATGTCCGATCTGCCACAAAATTCACGTTTGATAATAGTCCTGGCCTGAAGACATCTACATGGCAATATTCAGTTATAGTCAAAGCGCCACCTGCTGGCAGCAGGAAGTGTGGCACATCAAAATGAATTTGCCATATTTCTTCTCTATTTACCTGCTTAAATGCATGTTGGCCACTGTTCACTGTTTTCCTAAGGCCACCGGGTGGCGGTGCTTGCAGCTTTAATTATTATGATCGTTTATTTCCATTACAGTAGTGAGAAATTTGTGAGGAAATTTCACAATGTAAATAATGTTTATGGTCCTAAAATTAAGCTTTATTTTCTTCATGCAAAATATAATTTGTCATTTTTACAGTTACTGTTAGAGCTAAAGCTTGCATTTTTACAGATAAAGGCTTAGGCTGGCATTTGGGACAGGGCCTAAGGGCTTGGTGTCAGTGGAACATTTCTTTTTGTTAAATTCTTTTTCTGTGGAATAGCACACAGTGATGGATTGTACATAATAAGGAAAAAAAAATATTCCATTTTGATTTGTTGTTGATTTATTGATACTTATTTTGTTTATAGATTGTGACCTCTCATTTCCGGCTAATAAACTGGTCTCAGGGAATCATTGCAAAATCACTCAAGATCAGCTCTCAGGAAAGGTGTGGCTGGAGGACATGAGGTAATTATTGAATAATTATTGAATAATTTCATGCCAATATCATGTTCCTGCTCTTTCTATGTATGTATCTATGTATGTTTATATATGCGTTCATAATTTCTTTGTATGACAACCTGGACAAAAATTGTGTCTGCACAATTTGCCACGTTTCATTGCGTTATCACAAATAAAACAGTTGACTCTAAGCACAACAATGCAATATGCTTCCAAAATATTTTAACAAATATTTGAATTAAAGGTGAACATGTACATTTTCTTAGGCCAGAAATTACTTTTGACCAAAGAGGAAGGAGTGTTATGTAAATTTACAGAACTGATATTCATTTTGGAGACTAGTTTATAATGCTAATGTTAGATTTGAATGCCCATCAAATAAAAATGTCAGGAGTGGCAGCTGGCTTTAATTCGTTTGAGTTCTATTAAGTTTTTGCAAATTATATGGAGTGACTTCTAATTACATTAGTAAGTGAATTCAATTAATGACATGCTTGGTCCTGCGGCAAATATATGTCCAATTCCCTCATGACATTTAATCATTGCTTTGGTGAATAATTAATTGTAATTTGGTTAATAGTCAGTGGTTGGAGATACACTAGTTGATCTGCGCCTGTAGAAACTGTATGTCACATGTATTTGAATGTACGCCAGCTCACCACTGCTGCTGTACATTTCCATCCAGCTAATTAAGTGAGTGTGTCTGATAGACAGTCGATATGCTGTGTGTTTTACACAACGCTTAGTCAGCATGATGGGAACTGCAAGGATCCCTCCCTCCCTTATTATCCTTTCTTGTACAGCTTTGAATTTGTCATTTTTAAAAAGAATTTAACTGAGCACTTTATTGTGTCTCTATTCATTAAATTAAATGAAATAGTCAATATTTAGGTGGATCAGGGGCTATCAGGCATTAATTTTAAACATATCGTAGGTAAGTTTATAAATGGGTAATTTGTCATCTTCGTAGACACTAATTTATTATGTTTAGAAGTACATCAGAAGACTGTGTGTGGGTATCAGAAATATGGCCTTGCGGTTAAATGCACATGCTTGGACATGTTGCTCAAGCATGTAGACCGAATTTGAATCCAGCTTGTGATATTTCCCGATAACTTCATTTCCTGGTCTTTGTCCACAGTCCCTAAAAATAAATCATTTAGCCTCTGAATAGCACACTATGCATTCAAAGGGACCATAATTTGTTAACTTCTATTATTGTGATGTGTTTGTTTGTATCAGCACCAATGGGACAGTGATCAACATGTCCAAAGTGGTGAAGAAACAGACGCACTTACTCCAGAATGGTGATGTCATTTACTTTGTGTACAGGAAGAATGAGCCAGAGCAAAGTAAGTTTTCACATTTAAGCATTTTCTTTATTTGTAGTACAGTTGCTTCCAAACAGATGACCCAGATTAGCCACATCACTCTCTATTTTCTGTTTTGCAGACATTGCTTATGTTTATCAGGCCATCGGGCCACAAGAAAGTGCCTCACAAGATGTTGAAGGTGAACAGCTATTGATTATAACATTTCATTCAGGTGTTTCTGTTTGTTATACAGATGTTTGTTTTGCTATAGCCTGTCAGCAGAGATGACTTGTTGTGTGGTGCTTACACTACACGACAAGGTTTCTTGTCATAGCAGCACACATACTACACAACACAACATTGACAAGGTGCACAAACTACAAGACCTGTGGTCAAGAGGCAGTCCCGACCAGCAGCCAAAAAAAAAAAAAAGTTTTCTCACATAAATTCACAAAATTTTTCCATTTATACTTTCTGCACTGTGATTGGTTGAATTAGTCCCACCTTGCCATTGCATCGCATCAAGTGATGATAATATCAAACAGGTTTGAAAATATTGCAGCATCTGTGACTGCTCGAGACTGGCTCAGATCACGACCACAACAAGCACCGATTTGGCCGGGTCCCTGGGGTTTTGTCGCAGACCTTGGAAATCTGTCTGCGACCGCAAAATCTGGCCAAAAGTATTGTAGTATGAGCTTGCCTTTACTACATTTTGAAGATAGAGAGAGATTACGAAAATGTTTTTTTTTTTCCTTTGGAAGAATATGATGAATCACTCACAATTTGTCAGTTTTGATTTCATGATGACTTGAAATCCCAATTTCATCTCCATACAATTTTTGGCACAATTTTTCTTTTTTGAGAACTATTTCTGTACTATTTTCTCTCTGTGGTCCCCACAGATGCTGGGAAAGAAGAAGATTCTGATTTGACGGAAACCGAGAGTGAACCAGCACCAGTAGAGCCTGTTATTGTGAAGCCTCTACCTCAGTCTGGTCATGAGGACCCCCAGCCATCTACCTCCAGCTCGTCCTTCCACTTCTACAACATGCCCTTATCTACCTGTTCTGGTAATTACGGTGACGGTCCACGCTGTATATGCACTTTTGTGCAAGTTGCTTTGATAAGAAAGTTGTTATTATTATATAAATGTAAATGCAATGGCTTTTTTTTGCTGCTGTTCATCTATGCTTTGAGTTTTTCAAATTTACAGTGTTTTACATATTCAAAAAATGCCTATGTGTACCATTTAGCAGATGTGTCTGCAAAGAAGAACCCAGTCAGTTCTTCGGTTGTTTGTAAAGCAGAATCAGAGATGACTGCACCAGCAGGCAGCCCTGGGGAGCCGGTCATGAATCACACCTGCCTGAAGTGGACCTGCTGGACTGAGGGAGGACAGCAGATGGAGCCAGACGTGGAAATACAGAGGAAAAGAAGAAAAATTGACAGAGGTGCTGTAACACAGTTATAGTGGAAAAACGAATAAATATGATGCATTTTCAATAATTTATGATTTGTCTATTTTAAGCTGTCTGAGCATCTCTATTCCAACATGTCAGTGTAACACATTTAACAGTTGTTAACTTGACAACTTTTTCAGAGTGCATGCTTTGAAAGTGGTTAGAAAGCAATCTGGCAACATGATTGAGTGTCATACATCATAATGTTTGCCTGCCATTTTAGTGAAAGAAATACAGGAAATGATAGGGTGACGTCTTGGCAGCAGGGTCTGACAGTGTCACAAGGTAGATACAAACCAGTGTCACACTCATAAGCACATGCACTAACTTCTAGACTGCAGCTCTAATGGTTTTAGATTGTCATGCCATTCAAAAGTTTGGGGTCGGTAATGTTTTTTAAAATGTTTTTTAAAGAAATCTCTTTTGCTCACCAAGGCTGCATCTGTTAGATCAAAAATACAGTAATATTATAAAACATTTTTACAGTTTGAAATAAATTCTATTTTAATATATCTTAAAATGTAATTTATTCCTGTAATGGCAAAGCTGATTTTTTTTAGCTCCAGTCTTCAGTGTCACATGTTACTTAAGGAACATTTCTTATTATACATTTTTGTTGTGCTGCTTAAAATATTTGTGGAAACCATGATACATATTTTTCAAGATTCTTTGATAAATAGAAAGTTTAAAAGAAAAGAACTTATTTGAAATCGAAATCTCTTGTAACATGTCATTACTGTCACTTTTGATCAATTTAATGCATTTTTGCTGGATAAAAGTATTAATTTCTTGCTGACTTTTGAACTGTAGTGTATATTTGGTATTAAAATGTGCTTCAGATCTGTTCTAGAATATGAACACTTTCAAATGTAACATTTATGTATCTGTCTGTTGCAGATGATCAGAATGGGTTTGGATCTTCTCTCAGTGACTCTGCTGTTTCTGCAGCAGCTCCTCAGGGCCCTATCAGAGGAGCAGCAGGAAAAGAGAAAACTGAAGGAGCCACAACAGACAAGATGGAAGAATCCCTCACATGTATCGTCTGCCAGGACCTGCTGCATGATTGTGTCAGGTCAGTCTATTGTGCACAAATCAACACTTACACCCGAATGGACATATTGGTGAGAATAAATTTCAGTTGTTCTCTTAAAGGTGCTGTAAGTAGATCTTGAACTACGCTATTGAACATTGTTGATATTTGAAATCAACACAAACAAATCCACCTCTCTCTTCATTGCTCCGCCTCCAGAACTCAGACTCCAATCCTAACCACCCTGCTCCAAGTCGGTCTCAAACCCTGGCACGATTGCTGCTGGCATGTGAGGCGATTGCATTATCAATGCCGCTAAACACCGCATTCTCTGGCGGTCATCAGTGTGCAGTAGTTTAACTGCAGAACTCTCACTACCTGGGCACTGTTACACACGCAATGCGAGTGTTTATCACAGCTGACGCACAACGAAATGCTTCACGAAAAATAAAGTGCAGCTGATGAACGAATGATAAGGAAGCACAAAAAATGAACATACAGTACACAATACAAAGTGTTCGTTGTTAGTCGCAAACAGCACAGCAGCTCCAGACAATCAAAACCCAGTGTTACTCACATGAATAGTGGAATCAAAGCGTTAACATGTTGAATTTGAATGAATTTTTAATGTGTTTGTGCTTCCATACAGTCTTCAGCCCTGCATGCACACATTTTGCGCTGCCTGTTATTCTGGCTGGATGGAACGTTCCTCCTTCTGCCCTACCTGCCGATGTCCTGTGGAGAGAATCCGTAAAAACCACATTCTCAACAACCTGGTGGAGGCTTACCTTCTCCAGCACCCAGGTACTGTATTAAAGTTCTATTCTGTACTGTCACTTAATGCATCTTTGCAGGGAAAAAAAGTAGTAATTTCTCCCAACTCTTGAATAAATTTGTGATTTTTTTTTTTTTTTTTTTTTTTTTTTTTTTTTTTTTTTTGGTATCAGACAAGTGTCGGAGTGAAGATGACTTGCGCAGCATGGATGCCCGGAACAAGATCACGCAGGACATGCTGCAGCCAAAAGTCGAGCGCTCCTTCTCGGACGAGGAGGGCAGTTCAGACTATCTATTTGAACTCTCAGACAATGACAGCGACATTTCTGACATGAGGTCAGCATCTACACTGTTATCCATTCAGAGCCTTGTGTTTTTGTTAAAAGGAAGTGCTTGTCATATTTATGCAGTATATTTCACTTCAAGTCGAACTTCCAGGGAAATCCAGTTATCTAGTTATTGTAGTGTTTTGTTTTTTATAACTTATATTAAAAGAATTGTGATTGTCTTGGCTTGATCTTAAAATAGTAGATGTCCAGTAGATTCTAGATATATAGGTACCCATGCTGATGAACTTTTGTTTGTTCACAGTCAGCCCTACATGATGTGTCGGCAGTGTCCGGGCTATCGGAAAGAGCTTAGCTCCGCCCTGTGGATCTGTGAGCCTGCTCAATCAGAGGGGCCAGCTAAAGTACCTGGAGATGGCCCCTCCACATCCTCTGATACCTCCACAGGTTATTCATGCTCACACCTAAACCTAAACGATGCTCTCACACACACCAACAGACACTTCCACACAATTCTGCATATGCTTAAATCCGCTGTATTCCTACTGCAGCTTCTCAGGAATTCAGATGTCCTCCTCAGGGCAGTCACCTCATCTGCACCTGCTGCCTGCAGCCCATGCCCGATCGACGCTTCGAGTATCTTCCCCCTCAGATGTCCCCGCAGCACTGTGAGTGACCCTGACACCTGTCCATCAATGTCCTCAGGCCTGCTGCAGTCACCTGATGATTTGTTGTCTGCTCCTTTGAACAGGTATGGTGTGCCAGAAACCTTTCTGTCATGTGTACTGGGGCTGCCAGCGGATCGGTTGTCACGGCTGCTTATCACGTTTCATCGGTAGGTTTCTGAGTGGTTAAGATTTCTGTATAATATTTTTCTGACTGCTTGTGTTATAATAATGATTATGGATATTTTTTCCTCACAGAACTTAACCTTAATGATAAATGTCTGGATGGGGTTTTTAATGGCAATCAATATGAGTCTGAAGTCCTTCAGGTATGTACGGTTTGTTTGCTCATAGTTGGAATCAGTATTATTTATATACTAGGGGTTGCACCGACTAGTCGACTTTAATGCTCTGCCATGGCACTTTAAGCTTGACGTAGACTGGTCATATAGAGGGCGAAAACAGCATAAAAAATCTTTAAAATTTACGCTCCGTTTCCAAAATGACAAATGAATACATACTCAGAGAGCGCTCCACAAGACCTTTGATTATACCATCTGGATGCTCGAAGTTGAATGTGAGACTGCACGTTGTTGTACCTGTTACTGTACAGGTAAGTTAATCACTGTTCTGAACGAATGTGTGCTGCATTGTAATGCACACACATACAGACAGTAGCTCGTACATCACACGCAGATTGTGAATCGAATTATTCATTATGTATAATGAAATGTATTGTCTGTGATTTCTCAATAAAATAGCTTAGAAACTGAAAAGTTCTAGCATTTATTTTTTAGTAACAAAAACACACAGCTTCATTATTAGTAGAGAGGCACTGCCAGTTCGAATTAATTCACACGTAATCGCTCCCTCACTAATGTATTCATATAAATGTAATGTTTACTGTGCTACTTTATCTTTATCTGTATCTGATTTAGAACAAGCAGAAATCTGTGCGAAATATAACGACCCAAAGACAAGAACTGATAAAATGAGCTGTTATGTAGAAGCAATAGCCATGTGGACAGCGCTGTCATATGCTATAGCTGTGCACAAAGCAACACATTTGAGTCTCAGCTGTCAGCTCAAGGTTCAGGCTTACTTGTTAACTTTCATCACATAAATGTCAACTTTAAAAAAAATCTGAAGTCATTCAATCCCTATTAAATACTGTTATTGTATTTTTGTCTGCACTGACACTATTGGATGAGAAGTAAACTGGACGATGACACCACTGTTTTCTACAGAGCTGCTTTATGGCTGCACAACTTATTTCATAATTGATGAAATTTACTAGTATTAAACTTTTAACTCATCCAGTATGTTTGTGTGTATAAAAATATCCCATTGTCTGACTTTAAAAATAATGAACTGTGATTAATTTCAAGCTACAGTAACATGTTAACGCATTGTAAAAAAAAAAAAAAAAATTCTTAATTTAGTAGAAATTGCAGATTGTTTTACTGGGATATTTTACCACCAGAAATCGAAGTTTTTAAATTCAAATATTATTTGAATTCTATAACTCTATAAGCTCTGTGTTTGTTGATCATTTCTGCTTTCTTTGTGGCAGAACTATTTGACTTCTCGAGGAATGAGCTGGAGGCACATGCTACAGGAAGCGCTCCAGGCTGTACAGCAGGGCCTGTATCATCTCTCTGGTAGCTGTCTTTTGCTCATATTGAGAATTGTTGAGGATCAGGCATAGGTTCAAGTAAGGGTGGGTGATAGAAGGAAAACAATATCACAATATTCTTATCATTTTGGGGGATACATTATATTTCACACACATTATATTTATCACATATATTTATGCATGTTTTTGTTCAAGAGTGGTGGAGGGTCAGTTTCACACAAAGTCCCTTTAAAGCAAGTAATTTCACTCGGTGACCATCTTTGAAATGCCTCTCAGTCAGCTGCAGTATTTTAGTCATGCAAGTCCTATATCTTCGAACAGGGAAACATCAAATTTTCTAAAGATGTTCACCAAGCTTCGATTAAATTTTTTATATTTGAAATCAGCAATGAAATCTGACAACAACTGTCTCAAGTATTTCTAAATGCTCAAACAACCTATTCACATGAAAGTGCGTATCAATATTACGTGTGTAATCTAGTAGAATGTATATGGCAAATGAGTTTTGGCATGCATATGATGCGCACTTTATGGCGTGTAATATGCACGAACCCCACACCACTAATCCTACCCAAGAATACCAAGGGTATTATATACAAGCGTAAAAAATGTGTATCATATGCACGCGAAAAACTGCATATTATATGCATGCCAAAACTCATTTTGCCGTATATATTCCACGAGGTTACACACCCGTACTATTGATACGCATTCTCAGGTGATCGGGTTGCCTCAAATCATGACAAAATAACTGCAGTTTTCAGGCTGGACCAGCTAAAGCACATGTGCAGTCATAAGCGTGCGTCTCAGAACAGCTGCAGTGACACAATGATTTTTATTTAGAAGGCGGAATTTATATTGTGTGTTACACTTTCTCCTATTCATAGTAATATAAGTGCGCTGTCTTTGTATATCTGAACTCTTTAGCTTTACATCACAAACTTTTGTTAGCTGCATGTTGGGAAATATGCTTTCAAATCACTTTATGTTCAGAGAAAGAGCTTTAGAAAAAAAGATCTCTATCATTACTGTACACCCACTGAAAACATTTTCTATATCACTTACCTCTACAAACAAGAAATGAAGTCAGTTCAAGTGACTCAGGTAAGTGACTCCGGTAAATGCCCTGTTGTAATTCACAGTTGTTTGTATTTGCATGTATTTCAGATTACAGAATCACTGCCAACTCTTTCCTGTGCTACTGCTGTGGACTTCGCACTTTTAGAGAGCTGGCATACAAATACAGAGAGTGTATTCCTTCGACAGAGCTGCCAGGTAAGACTGATATGCATTAAAGTAACACAAAGCTACAGCCATATTAGAGTCATAGTATTTATTTTCATGCCTCACATCAAGCCAAATCTATAAACTGGAAGTGAGAAAATTGTATTTTTGTATGCAGTAAGTTTGCTTGTTTTTCCTCAGATGCTGTGACCACCAGACCAGACTGTTACTGGGGACGCAACTGTCGGACTCAAGTGAAAGCACACCATGCTCTGTAAGTGAGCAATATGTCTCATCATATGTCTTCTCCATCCTCTGAAGCGCTTCATACTTAAATCCACCAGTAGAGGGCAGCTAATGCACATCTCTGTAGTGTCAGTCTGCAGTACAACAACATAAACCTGTTTGTTAGTACATTTATATAAAAAGTCTGTAAATCATCATAATCCTATATCATAATCACACTCAATAACTCTGACACACAATGATCATTCCTAATCAGTAATTTTGTTTTCTCGTCTTTCAGGAAATTCAACCACGTGTGCGAGCAGACGCGTTTTAAGAACTAAAGCTGATGGAGCAATGCTTGATTTGACAGCAGTGGTTTGGGAGCTTCATCATTAGCACGCTTCTGGGTAACTGATCTGCTGCGGGCAGGTGTTATACCTGTTTTTCTCCTCTAGATGGCATCTTTACATATGCAAAGTCAATCAGATGATGATAAACCAATCATCTTTGAAGTATGGTGTCAACATATGGAAACATTTGATCTGGATCTGCACTGTGTGTAGAGACACACTAATTTTCCATGATGGATTGACCGTCACACTTTCAGTATGCACACTTCATTCCACTATGGATTCATCACATCTTTGCTCGTAAATGTAAAACAAGACAACGTTGGCAATTCATTTTTTTAGCTTAAACATTATACAATATACAAAATACAAATTATATAACTAACCTTTGGTGCCTAAGAGTTGACTGTAAATGTTCTTTGTGCGCTTATTTGCATATGTTTGACATCTCGGTGTATTACTTATTATTATTATTATTATTATTATTATTACTATTATTATTATTATGTACTGCTCAAGACATTTACATGCTACTGAGAACACTGAAAATGATGTATGTTATAAAAAAAAGGATGATTATGTTCTAGAGGTGACTATGATCAAGTGCACTAAACTATTACATGTTAAGTATTCAGCATTGGTAGCTGCATTTTGTTCTTCATTATTTTTCTATGGGCAATAAGCCTTGTGAAGTCAGAGCGTGAAGGTGTGTATTTGTTCTTATTTGCAAGGCTGTTCTAAAAAGGCATATGAGATTATTTTATATATATATAGCACAAGACCGGTTTATATCGCACAGCTGGGGATAATCAAGTTGAATCTGATTTATAATAAAGACTTTCGCATGTCTTATGATTATGGAGTTTTTGCTGTTCCCTCTGGGAAAATGTTTATTCAAAATTCATATGCAAACAAGGCCAGTTTTAGCAAGTTAGTGTTGCTTTACCCAGTGTTTTCTTAGGTAGCTAACATATTTTTTAGTTTTCCTTTCACTTGTAGGTTTGGTGGGGTTATGTAGCTAGATGATATAGCTGTTTAAGTGTTACAATATTTTCTGACTAGGCTAGAGCTGTATTTCTGGACTAGAAAATATTTTTTGTTATTTCCATCTGCCCCAATAAGTTGTATTTCAGTTGGTGTGTATTTTTAACACTCAGCTCTATTTGTTGTTTAAGTCTGTAAACCACATTGGTTTTAGCCATAGTTTTCCCAAATACTTGTTTGTTTATATATATATATATATATATATATATATATATATATATATAGTGTGTGTATATAAAATGTTTTTTTTGTTTTTTTTTTAATTGATGAAAGTTTAATGTACATTGCATGCGATTCATTAAACAGTAACCACAATCAGTGATTTAAATGTGGCATTAGGCATCAATCCACATTCGACTTAAACTTAGAAACTTTCCTTTATGTTCAAGGTTGTTATAAAACCCATTTAATACATTTTCCAAAAACTTTGCAGGGAACTTTTTGCATTACTGTTAGATGATATTGTTGGAAAAAGGTTTTGCCCCTTATTTTTTGCCTTGTGCCATGTTTTTCGGGTCCGTGGTCCCTCACACCATGACATTCTTCAGAGGCTCGGATTAGACTTCCTACAACCATAGAGGTCAAATCTCTACAACCCTCAACTGCTCTTTAATGAAGGTGGACAGAAGGGCTCAGCACTCTAAAACCTCCCACAATAAACTAATGGTACCTGACAAACGGCTGCATTTGGTGGATTTGCTTCACTTTGTTAGTGAATGTTAAGTTGTGGTTTTACACATAACTCATCCTACCCTTGCCTAGTTTTTTTTTTTTTTTTTGAGAATTTTTGTACTTTTTTTTTCATTTATGCCTTTGGTTGATGCTTTTTAAAAAGTAACTTTCCCCAAATTCTTATTGTATATTAACTAGTATTCAAGACATTCCTTTTTATAAAATATGTATATACATACATAGGATTATTTCGCATCCCAGTTGAGATAAAATCATAAAAAATAAAAACATTACCCCTTTCTAAATATCTGCATACACATGTTGATAAAGTTTTCTTTTGAAACCATATACAGGCTCTTGTATGCACATAAAAGGTGGTTTTCGTTTAGTTGAATGGTGTTATGATGTAAGCTCTAAAGCGGGTCTCATACTATGAACTCTTAAAATCTGCAGGAAGGGTTGAGGGATTTATTCGGGGTTGGTCCCGAGTGTTAGAGAAGCTTTGGAAGCTGCTTTGCATTTGCTGAAAGGGAAACGTACTCCACCGCAAATATTTACTTGCGTGGGTGGCTTTTTTTTTTTTTTTTCTACCTCATCAAAGTTTAAACTGGGGCTTGAAATGGGAAGGAAAAAACTGTTTATCAGTATCTATAGAGAAGCACATATGATAGCACTAAATTACATAGTTGAATTAGCACTTGCTGTGCCTCATGTTTGTAATGCCTAGAAATAAAACCTTGTTTAATTTACTGCACTAATAAAAGACTACATAAAATTATAAGACTCTGTCCTTTCTATGCATATTCCTAAATTATTTTACAGAAGACAACACAAACCACACAACTTCACTATACAATGTTTATTTGCATTAAATGTTAGTTACTGCATTTTAAATGTCTGTACAGTGATCAGTTCCCTTTATAATCCATCAAAGTCAATACAGTTGACAATATTACTGCATTCAGGAAAACACACCATATAACGAAAACAGTTGCATCATATATGAAATTGAATATGTTATAAAAATATGATTGTATACACAATTTCAGTTATTGCATCAGTGCATTTAGCAGCATAGATTGCCAAAAGGCACATAGTAAGTGAAACAGGAGGTGAAAAAAAAAAACAGCAACTTAATTGAAATTATTTGTAGAACAGAGTTTAAACAAGTCAAAATGAATTATGCAGTGGTTATGTCCCTTGAGAATTAAGAAAATATGCTATTTCAAACGCTTTACTAACTAACATGTATTGGACCCATGGTGAATTACAAAAAAAAAAAAAAAAAAAAAATGTGGAAGTCAAGAGAGGTGCAAAGCAGCTTTCTACTAGATCTGCTAATTGGTCTTCTACGTGTTGCAAAGGGATTAGGAACAAGCCGTATTGTTCATAGAGCAGATATATGGAATTTCATAATGAAAGTAACAATGCAACCAGTCTACAACTCAAACTCTCAGTAGTGAGTGGAACTGTGTGATCATGGTTAACAGTTTATCTTATACATACATGAGTACTTTTTTAAAACAATTGCAGGTTATAAAATATACTGTTAGATGGTTTTATACTTAGCAAATTAACTGTGCTGGTACAATAACAAGAAGAACAATAAGTGCTTTCATTTTTCATTCATGCCAATATTCATAACAAAACCCCTTTAAAAAAAAAAAAAAAAGTATATTGTCACACACCAAATATGTGCTTCATTCCATCTGAAGACACCAAGAGCAGCTGCGAGTTTTCAGTCCTATTGAGATCATCTATTGGCTGAATCGGTCACATGACCATCATACTCAAACTTAATGGCACTGGCAGACTGTTTCTGGAGTCACTGTTAACAAGAGAGAGCTGAAGGATCCTGCGTCTCCATCGCCCCGCCACGACCTCCCCTCGCTAAAGAGGTTGGATGGATGCTGGTGACTTGGCTTTTTGATAGCAGTGGCATTTTTGTGCCTTCAAACATCTGTCCGTTCATCCTCAGAGGCTTCTCGGGAGGTTCTGCTGACACAAGAGGCTGTCGGTCTTCCTCTTCTGAGATTGCAAACACTGGTACCGTGACGTGGTCGTCCTCCACGCTTGATAGGTCACCTTGGTCCTGCTGCTGGTTGGAAGGGGCACCACTGGTATCGGAGAGCGTGTTTGAGGTTGTAATTCCATTCGCTTGTGGTGTGGAGGACTCCGATGTGCCAGAGAGCAGGCCAAAGCACGGAGTGTTGAAACGGGCGCGTCGAAGGTTGCTGGTGGAGTTGAGCCGTCGCTGCCGCTGAGCAGGTTGAGTCAGGGGGTACGAGGCGTTGCTCATGAAGGAATCGGAGTGGCAGCTGTTGGCAGGACTATGAAGAGGGGCATCAGAAAGGACCTTTCCCCTTCCAGTGTCTGTAGCTGTGCTTGGGAGTCCCTGAATGCACATTGTCACAGTAAAAAAAAAAAAAAAAAAAAAAAAAGACAAACTTTGAAAAACAGATATAGTAATGAAAAAATGTTATTCATTCTAAAAATACATACACAAAAAAATGGGGTGTTTAAAGTAATGAGAAACATTGAAGGGCCCTTCAAATTAATTACATTTTTTATTGGCAGCAGCTATTTGTACTAAGTGAAAATAGTGATATATACTATTTACATTATATAAAGCAGTTCAACTAGACACTATAGCTCTACTTACACTATAGTAGCAGTTATTTGTTGTTAGATGCTATTTATACTAATAGTGGCAGATACTATTTGCACCTCAGTTTTGTACATTAACAGGATGCAATAACAGAGTGTAAATTATATTTATTAAAATTATTAGTCTGTAGTCAATAATTTTATCACTTAAAACTCATCTTTGATCACCAAAATTACATATTTAAACTTTTTTTCCTGTGAAAAAAAATCTTAATGCCTTAAAATAACTTGAATGTAACTACACCCTTGCCTTATTTAATATACACTGACCTATAAATATGATAATTAGCCCCGCCTCCACTCACTCGCACGAGCTCAGAGATCCATTCGGTCAACTTACTGAGGTAAACGCTGCACAATGGTATCGCTTTTTACAATGTCGGACACATAACGGTAATAAATATGATTAGCTTTTGCTTGACTATGTTATCAAACAGCTAATAATGTGTTGCTAATGTTACACAAACCATGTTCACATTTATGAGTCAGACAGCTGCCTTCTAACAATCGGTATCCTTAGAAATGCTTTGAACAACTCAGAACGTCAGTGGAGAAAGAAATGTAGTTCATAACATCGTAATATAAATCAAACACCCGCCATATTGCTAAACCTACTCGATTTTTCATATCAGCTGAAAAATATACCTGGATAACCCTTTTTTTGAGACTCCCTTGTGCGGTCAGTTAATTATACGCTAAAGACCGCCGACACGTTGATGTGATTGGTTACAAGGTAATTTGTGACGTCAGAAACACCAACGATTTCAAAACGCGGGTTTGAGACTGTCTTTGGTTTACTGCCTTTTTAGTTTTAATGGTGCAGTTTTACTCAGCAATAGTGTTGACTTATGAATTTGCACATGGTTTGTCTTAAAAATTATTAAAAACACCACAGACATATAGACAACATTAAAAACACCACAGACATATAGACAACATTAAAAACTTGATTTTTATCACAAGGGGACTTTATGGATGCCATCTCATTAGGACAAAAAGCCCTCCCTGCACCTACCCCTAAACCCTACCCGATAAATACTTCATTATTAAACACTTGTTAGGCACTTTATGTCCACTTTTGAAAATATTTTCTTCATTTTTATTGAAAATAAATACCTTTCCTATCTGATGTGTGATGAAAAAAGGGAGAACAGCGAGTTCAGCAAAAGGCAGATTTGAACTCGGGCCAATCGCATCAAAAGATACTTCCACGCACAATACTCATTAAGGCCTATGCCACTGCAGACGTCGTCTTTTTTAATCTTGTGTGGCCTGACCAGACATTGTTGGGCCGAGTTAGTGTAAATAGCTTTTGCCAACAAGACAGGCTATTTACACTTGGTGTAAATAGACACTTATATCTTCTGACCATAGACTCATATTTAAAACTTAAAGCAAAATACAAAATAATTTGTACTCTGTTGCAGACACTGAACACTGGAGTAATGGCTTCTGAAAATTCAGCTTTGCCTTCACAGAAATAAATTATATTTTAAAATATATTCAAATATAAAACAGTTACTTTAAATTGTATTTCACAATTTAATAATAATATTATTATTTCAGTTTTACTGTACTTTTAATCAGTATTGATGAACATAAGACACTTCTTAGTATACCTTACAGCATGACAAAAACCACACTTGTACCATAGACATCGAAAGCAATTGATTTTTTTGCCGCTGCCTATGCTTGCATACTTGAATGAAACAAAAAGTAATAAAAAAAAAAAAAAATGTCATCATGGATTGGTAAGATTTTTAAATGTTTTTGAAACAGTAAGGGCCGGTTCAAACAGAACACGTTCAGTGTGAGGTCAGTGGAACGAAAAAAAATTACAAGGTCTAGAGACGTTTTTTTTAAAAGTTGAACTTTTTTTAACTTGTGCCGTGTTTTTAGGATGACAAATAATACGCAAAACGGGAGCGCAACAGTTAAAGACGTCTATCTAGCGCATGGTTAAATTGATAAACAATGAAAAAGTAGCACAGTGGAATGGAAAGATGCATTTGTGTGAACGGCCCCTAAAAGCGCATTTATTGGTCTGAATGATAGGTTGTCGATCTTACAAATTTGTACTGTCGATTGACTTTTTTATAAATCTATAAATACCTCACTAATGAAAATTGAATCAGACCTCATTACTCACACTGTCCACCAGCTTGGTGAAAGGGCTGTTTGCGTTCCAGCTGCACCATTTCTTATGGAGTTGAGGAAGAGGAGGAAGGAGATCCTGGAAAGTTCGGACACTCCATGCTCGTGGTCGTGCGCTGTTTGTCGATCCGGTTTGGCTGCTTTTTGTCACAGTAGGCAGTGCTGGATCTGGAGTCGGCCAGTCGAAGGGGCGGCTGGGTCCTGTGTCACTGTGTCTCAGGAAACGCTCTCGTTGCTTCAAAAGAGAGAACAAATTTAGAAGATGAAGATTCTTTATAACTGATAACCCTATAAAAACCCTCTTTGGTGGAATGAATACTTGATATGCACTACTAATTCCTTAGATTACTACTCGTCAGGCACTTTATATAATTATATTATATTATATTATATTAGCTTCACCATCGCAGGAATATTATGTTATGTTAAAACACGTGTTAAAACGTGTTTACCACTTTCATCAAAAAGGAATTCTCACAAGAGGTATTATCAAATATTTGAGGAAACGGAAATCCATTTACATTGTACAACATAATCCATAATACTACTATAATAAGCTTGATAATACAATTAATTAGTCAGGAAAGTGGCTTACAAATTTTACACACTGGACTCATTCTGAAACTAAGTAATTTGGGCTTCATTAATGGTCAAAATCACTGACTCCCAAGTTACTTGAAATTACATTTTCTAATGAGTAAACTTGCGTTAGTGTAAATTAACTAATAAATGTGGGACTTTGGCTTTCAGTGCAGTATGAACCTGCTGAAGTCAGTGAAGCTATATCCAGAGAGACCAACTGTTGCTTTAGGAGTTGCTTTAGTAGGATTAAAAAGGATTTCTCCCGTTCTTTCGAGCAGTTTCAGATGTCGTGGCAGAGACAGTAATCTAAATGGGGTCCACATCAAGCAAAGACCTCCAAATGTGTCAGTCAGCTGTTAATTGGACATGTGCGGCATGTGGGTGAGTATCAGAAGGGGTTTTCTCATCAGTAGGAGTTTGACAGTCCTCACACATGATCTCTTACAGCTCCCCATGTCTAGACGAGTATTATGCAGGGTTTAATCTTGAGCTGTTCTGGCATTGTTCCATAAATTAACCAAGACAATACCAAATTGTCTGGTTGTGGGCAAAGGCAAAAACAAATAAGGATAAAGAAACTACAGCGCCAAACAGTTAGCAGGAACCCAGCCGGACACCACAGAGATGCAGGTTTCTGATTCTTCTCAAACCTCCTTGGATGAACACAGCTTGGCAAATTTTTCATGCCACATTTCAGAGCCAAAGCAGCATGGACCACACACACACACACACACACACACACACACACACACACACACACACACACACAGAGAGAGAGAGAGAGAGAGAGAGAGAACTGGAGCTGGGAAATTGGCTACAGACGTATAGCATTCATTAGTCAGAGCTATTAGCGGGCCAGCTCCCCCTCTGGCTGCCAGAGCCTCTGCGTCCCAGCAGCCTCTAGTGAAGAGCTACTTCTCTGCCCCTCATCCAGCACATCATCACACACCATGAAGCTTGGCCTCTATCAGTGTACTACACTGCACCAGCTATTCATGCTGAAAACAATTCAGTGTCATGAAGAATGCTTGAAACTACCAAGCAAAAGTAAACAAAGAGTATCAAACAATTCCAGTAGTAAGAGAGCAATGAAAGCACCATTTTAAAAAATATAAAATATATCAGAGTGATCTTCAAAAGCATTTGGACTCTTTGCATTAGACAACAAACTTACCAAACCAGGTGGCATCTAAAAAAAAAAAGTTATTTATTCAAAACTAACTTTTTTAATCACTTATTCATTCATTCAATTTATTTTGTGATTTCAGTGGATGAATAAGCTCATTTTCCTGAAGTTCAGTCACACAGGTTCTAATGGAGAAAGTCTGAAAACCACTCTGCTGAATTATTCCTCTGATTACTGCATTATTTTAAATTGGAAAAAAATTAAATTAAGAGTAATAAAGATGAGAATGAAAAATAAATAAAAATAAGACAAAGCTTAAAACGGAAAATATTTGTAAACACAGAAAAAAATAAAAAAATACTTTTTTGAATATCTATTTCATTTAAAGCTTTCTTTCATTCAAATAATAGCTATTTGGTTTAATATTTTGTTATCCTACACAATGACATTCATACATTAAGAGGGGCTTAATGTGGAAATAAAAAATATTTACAATATCGATCAAAAGTTTAGGATCAGTAAGTTTTTGTTTTGTTAAGAAATGTTTCTTGAGCACCAAATTAGCATATTAGAATGATTTCTAAATGATCATGTGACACTAAAGACTGGAGAAATGATGCTGAAAATTCAGCTTTGCCATCACAGGAATAAATTACATTTTAAAATATATTAAAATAGAAAACAGTTATTTTAAATTGCAAAAAATATTTCACAATATTACCGTTTTTTACTATATTTTTGATCAAACAATTGTAGCCTTGGTGAGCAGAAGAGACTTCTTTAAAAAACATTGAAAAATCTTACCAACCCCAAACTTCTGAATGGTAGTATATACGCAAAATATATCAAAGTTTGTAGAAAATGTAGAAGAAGAATCAGATACTCACAGTGTGTGGAGAGAAGGGCAGTTGGGCTGAGCTGGGTGTAGAGGCGATGACAAAAACCTCATCTGTGCCCAGCTCTAATTCAGTAAGACCACTGGAGAACAGCTGCAGATCACCCTTCTCTGACACGTCACAAGCTTCAGAGCACAACACCGTAAACATGTGGAATGTCATATTTAGAAAATCACTGTAAATACTTCAGTTTAAGTAATATATATATATATATATATATATAAAAAACATATATAATATATATATAAACAGCTAAATAACTGTTTACATTTGTCATGGTGGCAAAAAAAAAGCTGAGTGACTCAATGCTTATTTGAAGGTTAAATGGAATAAGTTCTCTAGCTGGTACAATTGGACTAAACTAAAGAGAGGGGGAGATTTTCTGATTTAGTGCTTAGTATAAAGCCAGTGTAAGTACCCCTTACTGCATTATATTCTCAACCTCCCATTAAGATAAAGTGACTTCATACATTTGTGTTTAGGAAATATACATGGCTCAACCTAAAAAAAAAAAGATAGTTTTCCATCTCTGATTTTATATTAGTATATTAGTAGGACACAAATGGTACAGTTTCCACAGAAATAGAAAAACCTCACACATAATTTTCATATTATTTCACATAGCAAGGTGCATTTCATTCTTTTTCATGCAAAATTATGTTTCCATTGAAACATATTAAAAAAATTGGCATTGTGTTGTTTTAAATGCAGTTATTTCCAGGTGGTTTAAATACAGAAGGAAACTCACATTTCAGCAAGCTACACCCTAATGGAGCTCTGGTAGTCTTGCAGTATTGTTCTTGAATTTCAGTAATTTAGCCTTTTATCTGTTCCTAGAAGAGCCAAATTATTCTCAAATATATAGGTTCACATAGGGGACAAATGAACTCAGCAGCTTTACTGAAAGGAACCCAGTGACCCTAAAGTTCACTTCATCTGACAACATCAATGAAGAAAACAATAAATCTGGGGGAAAGACAAGGGGAGGGAGAGAGAGAAAGTGAGATCGATTCATGAACTAAGGGAGTGATATGGAAGGGAAAATAAAATGAGCTAGATGTAGATGCATAACAATGACATACTAAGCACCTGTATGGGACAGACCGCGGTTGAGAGAATGGTTGTTGTTGTCGTTCACTGTACCCAGCTGCGGCTCCAAGTGATTAGGAAAAACCATCTGCAGTTCACTCACATCTGCCGCTGAATTTAGCACTCCTTCTGGAACCTACAACACAATACCTCACATTATTTCTACATAAACAAACAGGGACCAGAATTAACACTTGCCAAGCACCAAATGACAGTACAAACTGAATACTCGCCACCAGAAAGCAAATGAGGAACAAAATCACTATGTCTATTCATGTTTTTGTGACAAAGATCAAGACTGCTCATCTAATATTAATATTTAAGGAAGAAAAATGTACATAATTCAATTGGTCACAAACACACACACACACACACACACATATACATATATATATATATATATATATATATATATAAAATCTCATATTTTGACTTTACCTCTGAGCTGATGGAAGAGGAAGCATTGGCTCCTTTCGCACATAATTTCGGTCTGGGAAAACAACAGAATGCAAAAAACATTATCGTGTTTGTTTGTAAAGGGTTAGTTCACCCAAAATTCTGTCATCATTCTGTCATCATTTACTTACCCTCAAGTTGTTCCAAACCTGTATGAATTTCATTGTTCTGTTGAACACAAAAGAAGATATTTTGAAGAATGTTCGTATTCAAATAGTTGCTGGTCCCCATTGACTTCCATAGTAGGAAAAAAAATATAATATTACTGACATTCTTCAAAATATCTTCTTTTAATTTCCACAGAACAAAGAAACTCATATAGGTTTGGAATAACTTGAGGGTGAGTAAATGACAGAATTTTCATTTTTGGGTGAACGATCCCTTTAATTACTGTTATTGGTCATCAATTGTTCAATTAAATGATTAAATTACTGTTTACTTCTCTCAGCTTAACAACATTCAAATATCTGCTATAAATTCTGGTAGGACACATGGTGAGAACTCATTTCTAGTATGCTCACAGTAACCACTGCAATTTGGTAGGAGTAAGTTGCAGGGTGAACCGGAAATTTCATCTGTCTGATTTATGCTGTGAAATCGAATATAATTGCATTTTGTGCCTCTGAAGCCTAGGGAGGTCATCAGTAAAGAAATTTAATTTGCTGAGGAAATTCATAACCAGACAGTAATATTAATACCCCACAGGGAACAGTTGAAAAAAAAATAGCCTGTTCATTATTAAAATAAAATTTCATTATAAAATGAAATTAATAATAAAATAAATTAAAGTTCATTATACTAAAAGAACTTTATACT
The DNA here is from genome assembly GCA_037101425.1 of Elopichthys bambusa. Taxonomy (NCBI): domain Eukaryota; kingdom Metazoa; phylum Chordata; class Actinopteri; order Cypriniformes; family Xenocyprididae; genus Elopichthys; species Elopichthys bambusa. The sequence goes on along the minus strand of CM074434.1, from coordinate 34,096,268 downwards.
TGTATACTTTTTACTTGTATACTAAAATGTGTACTTTTACACTGGGATATATTGGATTATTACAACATACCTGCAGGCAATGTTGCCATTTGATTAAGCAGAATGAATGGAATATATTCCTAAACCCTTTGTTATGATCCATAGCAATGGACTGTGGGATGTCAGTAGTCTTTGGTGTTAGCTTGCACGACATGGTCACAGTATGAAGTTCATAAAAAGCAAATGCCACTAAATGGCAAATGTGCTTTAAGTCTCTAAACAAACAAGGTATATTAAAATATCGCAATACATTTTGCATACAATTTTCTAATATATAAACAGGTCTGTATTGTTAAAAGACAAACATTTGTTGGAAAGCCTAAATTCTGCAGACAAACAAACAAGCAAACAAACAAATAAATTCTGTTTGTAATAATAAAATTTAGAAATGGCTCTGTTTACACCTGTTATTAAAATATGTCTTCAATGTGATTGGATCACCCAAAAGCTTCATAAATCAGTTCTGCTGGTGTCAAAAGTCACGCTATTATTCACACTGGGACCAACAAAGAATGAAGCTTACATGATGGATTCTTTGAAAAATCATGCTTTGTGTTTTAACAAACAATTGAAACATCTTTTTAGACAACTGGTCTCTCGTATTCTCTATTCTACCCTTTCTCTCAGTTTCTTATATTTCTTCCGCTTTCTTTTCACTCTATTGTGTGACTGCACCTCGCTTTTGTGCATTTAGTTTAATGCCAGGTGCGGCACCATGAACATGCTCAGGTATGAATAGTGTTTTAACATCAAAGAGTTTCCGAAAAAGAAGAAAGACTTGATTTAAGCTACCAACAATGGTGAAAAATACTTCCAGCTGTGTCAACACCAACTCATCTGACTTAAGCTGTCACGGACATGGTACTGTGTATGTGAGAAATGACAAAGTGACTAGTGACTAATGTCTTTGTCACTTTTGATCAGTTTAATGCATCGTATAAAATCTTTCTGAATAAAAGTATTAATGTATCTGAATAAAATCTGCATGTCCTTTCTTCAGTCGAAAAGAAATTAAGGTTTTTGATGAAAATATTCCAGGATTATTCTCCTTACAGTGGACTTCAACTGGCCCCAAAATTACAGTTTCAGTGCAGCTTCAAATGGCTTAATGATACCAGACGAGGAATAAGGATCTAGCGAAACGATTGGTCATTTTCTAAAAAATTTTTTTTTTAAATATATACGCATGTGCCCTCCACAGGTCAAAGTTTGAACTAAATTGTCATATACAATATGCTTGTGCAAGTATATAACAATTAGTTCAAACTTTGACCTGTGGAGGGCAGTAATACAAGTGTAGAAGTGTCTACACTGCCAGAATTCTAATAGAGAAGAAGAAGAAGAAGAAGAAGAGAGCTAGTTCAAGATGAGTGTCTATGGTTAAAATGTATATATATTTTTTTTTTTTAGAAAATGACTGATCATTTTGCTAGATAAGACCCTTATTCCTCGTCTGGTATCATTTAAAGCCCTTTGGAGCTGCACTGAAACTCTAATTTTGACCTTTAACCGTTTGCGGCCAATTGAAGTCCACTATAAGCAGAATAATCCTGGAATGTTTTCATCAAAAACCTTAATATCTTTTCGACTGAAGAAAGAAGGACATGGACATCTTGGATGACATGAGGGTGCGTAAATGATTAGAAAATTTGTATTTGAAAGTGGACTAATTTTTTAAGTCAGATATGTTTGCATGGCTACGATGTAATTTCAGGATCAAATACAAATAAATCTCTTCACCTGTAGAAGAAACCTCATTACCTGAAAATCACACAGAGGATGCCAGCAAGGGCCACAGCAAACACGACTGTTCCACTCATTGCACCAAGCAGTGCACCAGTTCTGCTGTCCGAGTTCAATACTGATCTCTGCTGTTGGGTTGTGGATGCCTGTGTCTGATTCTGATAATGGAAGAGGAGAGCGAAACCACGGCCCCAGTGGGTAGTAGTTATCAACTCCATGATGACCTCCACCATGTCATTGTCAGACCCAAACACCAACTGGCTGCTAGAAGGGCGTCTAGAGCCGCAGAATCGGGAGGAGAAGGTGATGAGATCAGATATGTAGAGGACATCGTGAGGACAGGCATCAATCAAAGGTAGCTGGGTCTCAGGGCTCACAGCTTCATCCGTTTCTGTGGGTGTAGGTGGACTTGTGGAGATCAAGTCACTGGCTGCTCTTGACACCTGAGGTGAAACAGAATTTCTGTCTTCAACTGGCTGCTCTCCGGATAATGGAAGAGACCGTTGTGGAGCCGAGGGGGAATCGGACAGCATTTTGGCAGAATTGGAAACTTTGGTCATCTCCATTTTGGTGGACTGCTCTTGAATAACTACTTGCTTGACCTCCTCTCTGTGTGTGGACTGGGGTTCCTTCAGACTCCCAAGGCTTTTTGATACCAGCGCGCCACCATCATTCGGTACCTCGTCCACAACAGTGGTGGTGTATCTTGCAGGACTGTTATGGCTCTCAAAGACGTCAAAATCAAACATCTCCATGATTAGCTGGTGACCAACAGGTACAAAGAACTGCCACACACAGTGAGTTCCAGATGAATAGTTATATGGAAAGCCAGGCGACAGAATGAGGCCCTGCACATCCACAACATCCACCTTGGCTCCACAGTCAAAGTAAACCTAAAGACCAAAGACAAAAAGCATCAGATGCATTTCCACTGTCACAGCCTGGAACCAAACAGCATTAATACATGATTAATTATGATTACGAACAGGAACACAAGACAGGATGATATCATTTTTTTCGATGATAGAATATTTTCTACTATCTAACTTAAACACTACATCAAATCAAAACCATAAATACTTCATTTTTGGAGCAAATCCATGATTCCTTTTTTTTTTTTTTAACCAAACTTCCTGTTTCAACAAGAAACGCTAGTTTGCAACCAGGGGGCTGGAGCCCATAGGAGGCCTTAGCAGACATTCAAGGAGGTTTAAGGTGACTTAGAATGATATAAAGTAAGACAAAACAAGCTTTAAAATAAGCTAAAGTAACTACAAATCTAAATTTTTAATTTGTACCCTTTCAACAAGAACCTGTTTCCTTTGAAGAACCTGTGTTCCCACAGTCATACAGTACTGTATGAGGTAGCCTATTTTGAAAAGCATGATTTGTAGAGCTGGAAAGTCATGTCAAATAATAAAGTGTTAAAGTGCTGTCAGCATTTTTAAAATGAATATACATTTTACTAGTTATGCAAAGGTGTAATAGTGTAATAGTTTATTAGGTAGAAACTGAGGTAGAAATATATATTTCTACTATATATACACTATATATAGTGTATACTATATATATATTTTCTATTATATGTCTTTATCTAGCAAATCACAAAAGACTAGAAGAGTCATGTAAATTGATTATTAAATTGATTAAAAGTAGGAATGTTAATAGTTTTAAATAAGTTTTGAAAACAAAATTAGGGCTAGGGGGAGTTCGAATAATTGTTGTGAACAATGGGGGCTTTTGAAGTCAAAAACGTTGAGAAGCACAAATCTAGATGCATCAAGCTATACGACACAGTAAAAGAATATGGCATTTTGATAATAATCATCATATTGTACAAATTAGACATTCTTGCACATTAACAAGTAGTAAAATCTCCCTTGCGTGACACTATCTGCAATGCTTTCATGTGGAGCCCAAAGAGTTGCATGGCATTTGTTGAGCGGTGCATTGACTTTATAGCAGCACATGTAAAGATAGCTTTGCATGGTAGCAAAAGAAAGACTTAACAAATGGGACTTTCTGCACCACTTGAATTTAGATTAAGATAAACATGTTCAACATGTAAGAAAATTATAATACACTTAACAGTGGAGAATCAGCAGACTGTTCAAGATAATTCTTCCCAGAACCTGCACTCCAGGGGTTAAAGCTACGGTCCTAAAACATCTTAATAGGCCAGTGGTAGTTCTAGCATCAAAAGTTCAAGAGGATGGCATGAGTTCAACAAACCAACGGAAAAGTCTTTGGCACTGCTCGGTTTGTTCGATGCAGCATTAAACATCGGTAAACAATTTTGGCAGCCGTTCTTGGTCTGATGGTTAGTCGTTAGATGCTATAAAACTACATAAAGCATTGCCCTATTTTGATAGTTTCAGTGCAATAACAACAGACAGCTGTAAAAGAAACCCACCGAGAAACAAAACTAAATGTTCTGTTCAGAAAATTAGCTTCGGTCTGCCTCTCCCAAACCTGAACTATTCAACCCTTCCTCCTTCATCGGGTATCAGAGCTGGATATGCTGGCTGCTTTGCTAAACCCAGGGAGGTATTCCTTCAGACATGCTGTTCGTAATATCTCACAGGTGTGCAGGATGAGGGGACCTCGGTATAATTAAAGGCAGATGGGAATCAGGGCTAGACCACTCCAAACCAGACCTTGGCAGGGGCCTGTTTGTTTATTGGGCTTCCTGTTGGCACTGGTTCTGGATTGTGGGATGGAATAAAAGAACTGCAAGACCTCAACAACGCCAGACAGGTAACAAGCCTAGCCCCAGGTGATGGCATTATGCAGGACAAAAAGTGAAATTTAAAAAAAAAAAAAAAATGAGCTGGTTTACTTTTTAAAGACACATTCCTAGTTTTATTGTGCTCAATATATTAGTCAACAAGAAATGCTTGTCTCCATAATCTTTCATTAAAATGTTTAAAAAAAAGTGCCTCTCTGAAAATACTTTCCTTTTCGGCTGATATGACCAGGCAAAAGAAAATAATGTTGATATGACCTATTTGGACATTGTTTTAGACTGCTATTGATTTTTTTAAATCTTGTCTAAAATGTTTGCAGCATTTTAATGTTAGTTAATATAATAAAGGTTGTAATAATTTTAACAAAAAAGGATAGATTTAAAAGACAATTGACAAAACATTACCTTTGGGATGCTCTTGAGGGATCCACATTATACTATCCGAGAAGTTAGAGTCTTATCATTTTCATCCTCACCTTAATTGATGGCAAACTCCAAACTTTTGATTGGTAGTGTATAATCGAAACAAGGCAGGCTGAGGTAACATTAGCATTTACTTTGTAGATGCAACATTTTTAATCAGGCTATGGATTTGAGACCCCACTCAGAAACACTACTTCAGACTTATGCGCCCTCCAGAAGCTTGCGTTCTGCAAGTGAACGGCGTCTTGTGGTGCCATCCCAAAGGGGCACAAAATCACTCTCACGGACCTTCTCCTGGTCTGTACCTGGTTGGTGGAATGACCTGCCACGCTCTATCCGAACAGCGGAGTCTTTAACCATTTTCAAAAAACTGCTAAAGACATATCTTTTTCGTCAGCACTTGACCCAGTAATATAGCACTTTTTATTTATATTTTACTCCTTCTTTTTCAACTTTCTATTCTTTCTCCTTCTATTTGTGTATATATTTAAAAAAAAAAAAAAAAAAAACCTTGCTACGAGCACTTTACTGATGAAACTGTGACTTGACACGGCACTTACGTACTGTTTTTGTATTGTACTCATGTTGATTTCCACTGCTTCTACTGTTCTCATTTGTAAGTTGCTTTGGAGAAAAGCGTCAGCTAAATGACTAAATGTAAATGTGGTATTAAGATGCGTTTTGGTCAATCAGAATACAAGTAGACGAGGCAGACACATGTCTACACCTGGTGTTTTAATCTGTCTCTTTTGTCCACTTTCGACTACTTCTGTTCTGATTTCTTCAAGGGCAGGGTCTATGGTTGGGTAAATGTAAAGGTTTATTTCAGATCTTTTGATCTAAAATAAGCTTGCGCAATTTACACATGAACGAGCAGGGAGACGACTGAAAAACATACGGAGAGCATCAGCTTTCGTTTCTGCTCTGACAGCCACAAGATCACAATGAACACAGTGTGTACAAGTTAGAAATCAGGAATGGTGCAAGAACATTGTGCTTGGTATGTTTTCATCTTCAAACCAAACTTGGGTCTTCAGCCGACAAAGTTGAATGTTTATGCATGAACGTCCGCGCTATGAAAGCAATCCGGCCAAATGCATTTTCGACTACCTCTGGAAAGTTGGTTGAAAGTGGACAAGGTAAAAAATTTTAGACCCAGTTTACACCTGTATTTAGCGTCGTCCACTTGTAACTCAACCAACTAAAACGCAGGTGTAAACAGGGCCTTAAGTGGACAGGGCCACAATAAACAATCTTAGCTTAACAAGGTCAAAGTCGTTTTTAACTTCATACTAGTTTCTTCTGTGTACACTTCTACCCTTGATTCTCAGCCCATACTTTTCTCCATTCAGATCGGTTATTAAACTCAGCTAACAGAGATCAGTTGGTCAAAGCCTCATGCTGTCCAGAGTTTACCTCAGGTTCATGTGCTACTACACTAATAATTGCATGCCTGACATTTGAGCCGGTCAAATGCCACTCGCTGCTGGGATGTAAAGTAAGCTGATTTTAGGTTAGCACAACAGTAAAGTTGAGCAATACACATGAATATGTGAGACAGAGAACAAACTAAACTGGAACAAGAGGTGAAAAAAGGTTCAAGACAAGTATGTAGGGTTATTCAAAACAGAAATACGGGAAATGCAATTGGTTAAGGTCCATGTTTCAATGAAGTGTGCTGAAGAGGTTTGTCATTCAACCAAACCACCCAGATGCCCTTAGAAAACCATTTGGTTCAGCAAGTCCAATATGATCATGTCTAATTCCGAAAGACAACAAAAAAGAAAACTTTGGCAGTGATTTGCGAGATTTTTGTAAGTACCCCCCTCTCTATTCGAACAAATAGAATTGGGTCATTACAGTGGCTCCACCATAATACTAGACTATCTGCTGGTTAGGGCAGTGTACCATGCATGGTAGACTTCACATGAATGGCGTCTAAAGTACCACAGTGTGGAATAGGAAATAGGACATTCTTATAATGCCAAACATCCCAGCTCTGTTACATCATCATCCCGCACTGGTATGGCATAATTAGTAAAGTTTTCTTTTCTCCCACAGGGGACATTGGAAGGCTTCGCTGTTTGGTTAGATAGCATTTTAATGAAACGAGGGTAATAAGTAGAGGCATTTACATAAGGTCCTGCTGGTTATCGTGCCCCAGTTGTGCTACATCAAAAGTAAAACCAACTATTATTTTAACCATCCATTGCAATTTCAAATGGCAGCGCATGATCTAGAAAAATATGTAACACAAAGGTAACAATGGAAAAAGAAAATGGCATGGAACCAGTCCACAAGAAATTAGGGCACCATGAACCCTGGAGGCAGATTATAGAAACACTATAAAGAGGAAGGTATAAAATAAGACTAAGTGATATGAGGATTTCTTCACGTGAAGCCTTCGCAAGTCTGGAAATGACAATACGTGATAGTCATGGGGCTTTACCATACAATCTAAATCCAGACAGAGATCAATGCAATGTAGTAATCACAATTTGCTACAGTGATGCAAAACAAGGCAATGTCTCTTATGATAAAATACAGTAAAAATACAGTAAACATTGTAAGATTGTGAAAGATTACAATTTAAAATAACTTTTTTATTTGAATATATTTATTAATTATTTATTCTTGTGATGAAAAAGCTGAATTATTAACAGCCATTACTCCAGTCTTCAGGGTCACATGATCCTTCAGAAATCATTCTAATATGCTGATTTGGAGCTTTAAGAAACATTTCTTACTATCAATGTTGAAAACAATTGCGTTTTTTAATAGTTTTGTGGAAACCTCGACGTTGATTTTTCTTTGAAGAACAGAAAGTTCAAAAGATTTATTTGAAATAAAATGGGGATATTTGTTTGAAATAAAAATATTATGTAACATTATAAATGTCTGTACTGTCATTTTGGATCAATTTAATGTCCTTACTGAATAAAATTATTCCTTTCTTTCTTTCTTTCAAAAAAAAAAAAAAAAAAAAAAAATCTTACCCCAAACTTTTGAACAGTAGTGTATATTATAGTGTATATTATTATTATTATTATTATTATTATCCTATTATTTGACCCCCTTTTCGGTTTCGTAATCTGTTCCTTCTGTAAAATGCTGATGCAACAGCAATTCTTGAACTGAAAAACAAGACTCCTGCACTTTTAACACCAACAAACTGTAGCTGACTCATTGAATGAGTGTGAGTAAAACAGTGCCAGATAAACTCACAGCTGTCGTAGGGAACAGCAGATTCCGCAGTAAGGGCTGCAATGTGAAAAACATCACGCTGAAACTTCCTCTTGTATTTGATAGGTTACACACATCTGTCCCTTCATTCCCCCGTACAGTAAACATGTCAGTTCATAACCTCTGTTCTTATTGTAAAAAAAATAATTCTCTGCATGTCTCACCAACATTATCTGTACTTAAAGGTTTTGAAGAGAAAAACATGACTGGGTATGAAACGTGAGAAGTCAAATAAGCTGGTAAACTGAAAGTTTATATCTAGCTCTTTTCCTGGTCACTTTTGTACTGTAGAGTATTTTCACAACAGAAGTTTTAGAGATAATATGAGCTGACAATATGACTACTGAAATTGTGCAAGCAGAAAGCTTAAGTAAGCCCCTTTTGCCACACACACACACACACACACACACACACACACACACACACACTCTTAGCACAAACACCCCTGTGAGTCCCCCATAAACATGCTATGGGCCCCTGTAAGGGGGCTGGGAGAGGAGCACAGCTATTTATTGGTTGTGAAAAGTGAGACTGTTCCAGGCACTATCGAGCCCAGAGCACAAAGAGCCCGTGATGATGTGTTACAACCGGTTACATCAGTCATAGCTTGCCACTGGACACTGAGGCCAGCAGGACAGGAAGATGACAATATTTCACAATCATTTTTTGATGAAAACAACAGTGGTAGCTGCTGCACATCACTTTACACTGCACACAGAAACCGATTTTTATTAAACAGAGAACTTCATTAAGTAATAATGTAACTGAAACCAATGAATGAACACTAATAGTCAATAAAAATGAATCCGAAAAGGATATGAAAAGTCCTTGTGTAGTCAATTTTACCCCTTAAAACATCTTTGATCACCGAAATGACATATTTAGATGTTTTTTCCTATGAAAATAATTTCTTCATGCCTTAAAATAGCTTGAATGTTATTTATTTAGTATGCATGGAACCATGAATATGCAAATTAGGCCTGCCTCCACACAATCGCACAAGCTCAGAATACCCAATCCACTCGGTCAACTTTACTGTAGTAAACGCTACATGAAATAGTGGAAATACTGGTTTAAATCAGCCATATATGTTTGAACCAGAAACTGATTCAGAAGAAGAGAAAGAGCGAATTAGAATGGAAATGCATTTTATGTATTGCTCTCTACATCGGACACATAACAGCAATTGATATGATTAGCCTTTGTTATCAAACAGCTAAAAATGTGTTGCTAATTTTACACAAACCATTTGCCATCTCAGAGTCAGACAGCTGCCTTCTAAAAATCAGCATCCAAATGCTTTGAACAACTCAGAACATCAGAGGAAAAAAGGTATATAGTTAATCAAAACATCGTAATTTATATAATTTACATAATTCACCTGTTATATTGCTAAATGTACCTGATTTTTTATATCAGCAGAAAAATATACCGGGATAACCTGGCTTCTCTTGAGACGCCCTGCTTCACAGCATAATTAATCACCCACACGTTTACGGGATTGGTTACAGCATATTTGTGACATGGAGAACAGGAGCGATTTCAAACCGCGTTTTTGAAACTGTCTTTGGTAAATTTTAGTTTTAAGGAGAAAATACTCAGCAATGGTGTTGACTGATGAATTTGCATATTGTTTGTATTAAAAACGCCACATAGACATACACTACCAGTCAAAAGTTTGAAAACATTGACAACATTAACTATTTTTAATATTTTTGAATGAAGTCTCTTATGCTTATTAAGGCTGCATTTATTTAATAATAAATACATAAAAAACTATAATATTGTGAAAAATTATTACAATTTAAAATTGTTTTTTTATTTTAATATACTTTAAAATATAATTTATTTCTGTGATGCAAAGCTGAATTTTCAGCATCATTACTCCAGTCTTCAGTGTCACATGATCCTTCAGAAATCATTGATAATAACTGAGTATCAGATCAGCATATTACAATGTTGAAAACAGTTGTGTTGCTTAATATTTTTTTCAGGATTCATTGATGAATAAAAGGTTAAAAACAACAGCATTTATTCAAAATATAAATCTTTTCTAACAATATAAATCTTTATTATCACTTTTTATCAATTTAACACATCCGTGCTGAATAAAAAGTATTAATTTCTTTCAAAAAAAAAAAGAAAGAAAAAAAATTACTGACCCCAAACTTTTGAACGTTAGTATATAGTGTTACAAAAGATTTCTATTTTAAATAAATGCTGATATATATATATATATATATATATATATATATATATATATATATTTTTTTTTTTTTTTTTTTTTTTTTTTTTTTATTCATCAAAGAATCCTGAAAAGGTATCACAGGTTATAAAATAATATTAAGCAGCACAACCGTTTCCAACATTGATAATAAATCAGCATATTAGAATGATTTCTGAAGGATCATGTGACACTAAAGACTGGAGTAATGATGCTGAAAATTCAGCTTTGCATCACAGGAATAAATTATATTGTAAAGTATATTAAAATAGAAAACCATAATTTTAAATTGTAATAATATTTCACAATATTATTGTTTTTTTTTCTATATTTATTATGAAATAAATGCAGCCTTAATGAGCATAAGTGACTTCAAAAACATTAAAAATAGTAATGTTTCCAAACTTTTGACTGGTAGTGTATAAACAACATTAAAAACTTGATTTTCACCACAGGGGGTCTTTAAATGTAATGTATATATTAAAATTAAATACAATTACATTTTCCAATTAGAAATCATTCAAGATTATTTTGATTAAAATGTAATTAATGTAATTATTTTTTATTATTTATTCTAAGTTATTTTTTCTTACAAATGTATAATTATTAATTATATATTTATAGCTTATAACCTAGATATAGTTCACTTATTTTACACTTAATAGGAGGTTTGCATGCATTATAATTATAAAATTATGTTTAAAATAGTTAAATATGGAGTATATCATTTCAGGACACTGTTGTGGAAATTACACAAATGTGCTAAATCAGTAAAATTTTTCTTCTTCTTTTTTTTTTCCTCCAGATTTTCCCAGAACAGTTAGTTGTTTGCTCCCAGGCCATAGCTGTCACTGGAATAATTATACTGTATTTCTTGTAGTCACTCTCCACAAATCATTCAAAACAGTTACTCTGAAATTACCAAATTCACACAGAATGTAGTCTGCTGGAAAAGGAAATGCACATTAGTGGTTCGCTCCCATTAAAACGGTTATGAGTGGCTTTCTCCATTCTCAGGGGGCAGGGTGAAAATGTCAGAATTGTGTGGGTGTGATACAGCATTATTGGCAGGGTGAGGTTGAATAATTGAGTGAAATCACTCACAGGAGCTGCAAATGCTCTGCATAGATATGTGAACACAAATACATGCATGCCACACCAACTCAAGAATAAGAGCAATTCATTGTCTAAAATATTGATGACTTCTAGAGCAAGACCTGCACGAACACACTCTGTCATGTCTGAGATCAATCCATGACATATATCTTAACCTATATCTTAGATGACATAATATAATGACATTTTTTATATATATATATAATTTTCATCTGATTGTGAGGGTCATGCAGCAAATTCCAAACTTGATTTGCACAGTTCTGAAAATCAAGTTAATTCAAGAGGACAAAGGAAGCATTTAGAGGGGCCAGATAATTGCAGAGAAGTTGAGGTGCACACATGCAGTAATTGAAGCTATGCACATCAACAATGCAATAAAGTCTTTGTTAACGGCTCAGGATTCTCAGAATTCAGAATCCACAGAGGAAGACAGTCATGACTGAATCTGAATCTTCGTCACCTCATAAATAACCCTTGTCCTTATGTTGCAGGGTCGAGATGTGACAGACCTTTAGCAACAACAACAAAAAAGTTGTGCTTTATAGTATGGGATATAGTGTATGCATCCCACCTTAAAGTCCCCCTGAAATCAAAACATAAGTTTTTTAGCTTTTAGTATGAATATGTTAGCCTTAAGGTTATGAATAAGCTGGTTTCCATCACATCGCATTTCAGCTTCTCGTCAAACCCTCTGTCCAATCAAATGAATCTGAAGTCCCGCCCCCTCCTACACTATCAACAGACATTGAAGCTGCGGGTGAAATCGGTCATTTATTCACACATTTACTAGTTTCTACATGGTGAATGGCACACAGTGCACTATATAGAGAATAGGGAACGATTCAGACAGTGTAAATATGCTTTCCATAGACGCAAATGAAGTTAGTATAGTATAACGTGAACCGCCGCAGCGCGAGCACAATCTGCTCTGGCCCAGGGACACGAGAGCACAGAGCGGATCATATTCGCGAGTCGGCTCAGACCACGAAAGGTATTGGACCCATTTGAATTCTGCACAGAATGCTGTATTTTAAAGTGATAAAGAGGAGATTAGGAGGATAAACGGTTAGCTATTAAAGGAATTTTACTGAGTTTAACCGTTCTGGCCGAGCTGTGATATAAACGAAACGCTATTGGCTATTTTAAAAAAGGGGCTGGGCTGTTCAATATATCGCCCTGTCTTCCTGTTTCAGTTGAAATTACGTCAACACATTGAATAATGCTGCGCGTTCCAAGACACTTCAGCGGGCCTTTAAATTTCAACCCGATATCACGGCAATTCATACATTTTTTATGAGGTGACTTTTTTGCTAAATCGTACGTATTACGGATGCGCGATCGCAATAAAATCGCACGCGACTTAGCAAAGGCTATGATTATTTAATGCGCAGCTTGTCAGAGCTGTTATCAGTAGTAAATGCTTCTCCATCTGAAAGCCAGAGGGCGCTCTTACGCAGAAACTCAAAATATGCCCCGCCGCAGAAGATAACAGGCATGATATTGCTGTAGCTGAATAAACTGAAGATTGAAACGCTTTGATTGATTAAACATGACTAATAAACACGACTGCCTTATTCTGTGTGAGAAGCCACATCATCTCACAGAAGGATGCTCAGCTGTCATTATGAAGTGAGTTGAGTAAAAACATGTTATTAAATGTTGTCTTTTGTTGGACAAGATGTTAATAAACGATGCTCATGTCTGAAAAGATGTTTGACGCGTATTGCTTTTTCAAATGTACATTATAAGCGATTCAAACTCGCAGTGCTTTCAGATGGATTAGTATTTGGAGCCATAGTTCATTGACAAGCTGCGCATAAAAAAATAATCACAGCCTTTGCGATTTCATAAATCGCACTAAGAATTGTGTTTAAGCGATAATCAAGTTCAATGTTATTTTTCATATCGTGCGATAAATCGTGAAGCCCTAGTACGTATTATACGAGTTGCCAAATTCGTATGAATTCGTACGAATGACCTACCCCTAACCCCGCCCCTAAACCTACCCATCACTGGGGTTTAGACGAATCATATGAATTCGTACGAGTGAGATCATATGAATTTGTACAAATTAGCCACCTCGTAAAATACATACGAATTGGTCGTGAGATAGCATTGTAAATTCTGATATTTCTGACATAATTTACTCACTCTCATGTCGAAACTTGTATGACTTTTTTTCTTCTGTGGAACATATTTAAGAATGTTGACTTGCTGATTTTCACACACTGACTTTCACTGTATGGACAAAAAAAATACTGATAGAAAATAATGTTTTATTGTGTGCCACAGAAGAAATAAACACTTAAGAGTTTTTTGTTTTAAGAGGGTGTTTACATGATACCATTTTAAACTAAAAACTGGAAACTTTTTATGCACTTTGACCATTCATCAACAGTGTTTGGGGGCCTAAAAACAAACTTTTGAAAACAATTGCATGTTCTTGAAAATTATACTGTTATCATGTCTGTGTAAATTTGTGAAAACGGTGACACAAATTCATGCACATGGGTATTATGTGTTTAATCTGTAGGCGCGTAGTGTTTCTTTACAAAGTGACATCGCCAACTACTGGCCATGCATAATACAGCGTTTTTAGTCATTTTCGCATTTTGTCTATACACAAAATTTTTCAAAAATGCGAAGGAAAAACTTTTCTGTTTAAGTACATCTTTTTCATGTAAACATACCCTAAATGGGGGAAAATTACCTTTAAAAATTAAGATTAAAATAGTCTCAAAGGGTCAGGCTCTATTTATCTCAGTATATAATACAGTATCTCTCTCTGCACTACTACTAAATAAATCACATCCATGCCTGGGAAGGGAATAAGTATTGGTGAAAGACAGCATGTGGAACTGACCACAGAGCAATGTGTTTAATTGCACGAGGGGAGCACGTTTTCCACAGGAATCTGGTAATCACTTCAAAAACACAATAAGCTTCTCCTCAACACATATTTCCCAAACTTTCTATTTCCTAGCAATGAAAAGCTACATAAACAGTGTACAGCCTCAGTGATGAGAGCTGAGAGTATGCAGAGCTGAAGTGAAGGAAATATGAATGGCACAACATCAAAGGCCCTGCCATTTAGTTCTGATATATGGCTGTACATATAGCCAGGTCTGAGAAACCAGTCAAGAATAAACTGCTAGTGACGGCAAGTGCTGTGACAGTGAATGTAAAGTGTACATGTACTTTTCTTTTTGTTTCATAAAATCTTTAACAACTCAATTCTTTCCTAAACAAAATTGGACTGTTGTGACAATCAGATGATGCGACTATGTATTTAAAGTCCCCGTGAACCGGAAGTTGCAAACAACTTTTCTCCAGTTTTGTGACGTATTTCCAAGTGAAACGGAATATTGAACAGAGGGCAGAGTTTTACTTTAGCGCTCCTCCTCTCCATCTCTCACTCATAGCAGACTAACGGTCGGAGGGGAGTGGTTTAAGCGTTTTCAACCCAAGCCGTCAAACTGACGTCATCAGAGAAGGAACGCCATTCCAGACCGGAAGTAACTTTTCAGATTTTGATTAAAGATTACGAAGCCAAACAATTTTTGTGTGGACTGACTTGCACGGATGAATTGTTCACCACAAAACTAGCAATTTGAGCTAACCAAATAAATAAGGTCAATTTTAATTTTATGTGTACTTTAATGCAACTATATAGCCTGTTATGTTTGATGCAGACAGGTTCCCAAAATTTTGCTGAGTAAAAAGAAAAAAAAGAAAAAAAGGTTTTCAAATATTAATAATATTTTAAAGTAAAACTGATTCACTACTACTACTACTACTAATAATAATAATATTCTAAATTACTAATGCAGATACTTATACCAACATTTCCAAAAAAGAATTGCAGCCTTGTAGTGTTTTTCTTTTTCGCAATCTCTGTACTGTTACACCACCTATACATTTTTTACTTTAAGCCCCACAAAAAAGTAAAGAAACCAAAAACATTTTGACCATATATGTCATTTAATGTATTTTGGATAATTTAATAGATCTTTACAAAAAAAATAAAATAAAAAAATAATTTTCTATTTTTTCATTCGTTTATTATTTGAGCTCACGGAACCATCTGATGCGGAACCGCTGGCCCGTGCTGAACTGACCCCGCTCAGCCCAACTCTCTGCCAGAACCGACCCGGACCACACAACAAGCTGCTCCACATTTCATCACAACACCTTCCCCAAACTTCCGAATTAAATTCCCTATCAAACCAAGGGACGTAATAGTTTGAAGTTGGTTTATCTTCTACATACTCCATTTAGTGTACTATAAAGTGCATACTATAATCCTTGCTGTAAACATTTTGACAAGCCGAAACAAACCGCAGACAAACAAAAGGGAAAGTGTGCTACTGCCACACACTTGTACTCACTTTTTGCGTAAAGCATCCAGTCACCAACAGAAGGCAGACTGTCATATACACCCCCGTCCTTGTCAGTCTGCGAAGCCCCATTTTAGTCACTTCAGCTCGGCTAGAGACGGACACAAGACTCGTCCTCTCCCTCTCTCCATTCACCTGAGGGAACGCGGTAGCGCGCCTTCATAAAGCGTGGACACGCACGCAGCACCAGCGGAGGACTGGCGGTGCGCGTTCACGACTACTGCACAGATCAAATAGACATCAGCGGGGAGAGTGAGAGAGAGAATGGGAACTCTTAATGCCATCGCACAATGCTTTAGGGAGTGGAATTACCTTTAATCTATGTCCTAAAATGCAAGAGAATTTGTTTTCATTTAGGCTATTTTATTTTTCTGCGGCTAGCTCGGACAGAATGATGTTTTCCACCTGACTCCTCTCTGATATGAAGTCTTAGCAGGCAATGGCTCTTTGCATATTTGTTTAAATCTATTCATTGTATGGCAAATCTGACCTTTTATTCTATCTATCTATTCATAATTTTCCAAGACAATAGATGACAAATAAAGAGACAAAAATGACTGTTCAAGTTATATTTATTCAGCTTTTTTTTCTTGATGAACAAAAATAATAGATGTACCTTGATATGAAACTATAATGTCTTCATTTCATCTCAACGAAATACTTAATCACGAAAAAAGTCCCATAGTTGTTCTTTTTCTTTAACTGTACAACTTGTTTCATTTAAGCAGAAGGTGACGCTGTGCCAGACAGCGGCAGTGAAGGACAGAGACCAAACACAGTGAAACATTCACAGAAATGGAGCCTGGCAAACCGTAAAGGCCTTTCCATGACCATATGAGTTATTTACAATTTCAAGGAGCTGTTTGACTGGGATTATGACTCTTTTCACAGGCACTGAAATGATGTTTGTACTATATCAGTGTTTGAGTGTCTGTAGTCTGTTAGACCCCTAAGGCAGATCTGTGAGGAAATCACTATGAATTCCTTGGATAGTCATCTGATGAGCAGCAGAGAACTCCAAGTATGGTGCATTTTCAGTCAGCAAGACATCTATAAGATCACCCTGTCAGAGATGTCGATATAATCAACACTTCACTACAAAATGATCCTTATAAAATTGTTAGGTCTTTAATCATGAACAGGCCACAGTGAAGCTTTCAACAGGTAGGTAGGAATTTGCCACTTTCGCCTGTGCTGTCCATTTAATTTCTTGAGAAAAATGTAATTTCACTTCACTTAACTTTAAAAAAATCAATTTAAAAGATTTCATTTCAGTTGTTAATTTTTTATTTTTAATCAGCATGTATTGCGCCAGTGACAATTTTCAAGACCTGTTTTTTTTTCACTTTCAAGCTTTCAATCTTAAAAAAAAAAAAAAAAAAAAAAAAAAAAACAATTATTGGTCTCCCCTTTTAAAATTAAAATCCATAAGATAATGAGGACATAAACCAAGCAGGGTAAACTTAAGATGTTGTAGGCCATAACTATGTGACATACCTGGCTCAAAATGAGCTAATAACCCTTATTTTAACTAATTTTATTTTAAGGGTTGTTATTGTAAGCAAGGTTAATAAATTCCCTCATTTTAAATGTGAGCATTTGTCTGCACAATACAGATGCCTGCACAATAGACACACCAGTGTTTGGAGGATCCTTTTAGTTTCTTTTGTTCTTTTTTTGCCCTTGCCATAGAATCAAAAGTGACTACAACTACTCCTGAAAGTGAGAAGGGAAGGCGAGGCTGAGGTTTTCTGAATTAAACTTCCTTAGCCAACATTTATCACAAAGGTATGTTGGGTATTCCAGAACTGAATGATATGAAAGGGACATATGAAGATATTTACTTTAAAATACGCTACCAATCAACAGTTTGGGGTCGGTAAGATTTTTGAATGTTTTTGAAAGAAATCTCTTATGCTAACCAAGGCTGCATTTATTTGATCAAAAATACAACAGTAATATTGTGAAATATTATGTCAAAGCTAAATTTTCAGCAGTCATTTGCTGCGTTCATGATATGTCATTACCGCAATTGCGAGATGATGTTCTACTCTTAGTTGTTCACGTCCTCGTAATTATGAGTTTTTAAGGCAACACTATCAACTATCAAAGTGGTCACATGGTACAAGTCGTAGCTCTCCGAAAATTCACCAGTTTACTAGTTGTAATTACGAATTCTAAGAGGACGTGAATTACCTAATTACAGTAACTCCGACATGGCTAATCACTGAAGGCTTCTGTCTTTTGATCAATTTAATGTCCTTGACATTTAAAAAAAAACAACAACCAAAAAAACTCTTGCTGACCCTAAACTTTTGAACGACAGGATAAAGACCATGTGTCATGTCATGACAGCTTTTTTCAACTCTCTCAAATGGATCCAGCATTCAAAAACAAGCATCTTAACTACACATGTAACTTTCTTAAAGAATATTTCCTAAGACATCCTATAATAGCATTTTAATTCTCTTTCAACATTCGTTCATTGAAAAAAAAAAAAAAATATCTTAACAAAAAAGTGCTACTTTCAACTAATCAAAATGGCAATGCATATTAACTAATTTGTACAAATAAATTATAAAATATGCAGAAAAAGAAGAAAAATCCACTCAAAAAAAAAAAAAAAATACACTAATTTGAATATCTGTATAAAAAGTGAAATATACAAAACCACTGAAAGTTGAGTTTTTAAAAAACACAAAAATTATAATAAAAGAAACAAAAAATATTTGGGATGTAGCCATGAATAATCATCATGATTTTCTAATCTATTACAGGTAAAGGGAAATGGTAAAGCAATAAAACAAAGGGTTAAGTCATATTCAACTCCATTAGTCCTTTATGTAATAAAGGAAAAAGTATTTTTCAAATGTATGTTGAACGATGAAGATCATTACTGTAAAACATGATAGAATATGGCTTTAACATCTGGCCAGCACAACTAATACACAGTGGTGTGTTTCTGTTTACATATTCATATCTCTTCCACTACAAAATACTTTTTATAAAGAAAAACAAAGGTTGAAATAAAGTTAACACTGGTGAACAACCAGTATCCAACATATGAAACTTTTTTTTTTTTAATTTAA
This sequence comes from Elopichthys bambusa, assembly GCA_037101425.1. NCBI lineage: Eukaryota > Metazoa > Chordata > Actinopteri > Cypriniformes > Xenocyprididae > Elopichthys > Elopichthys bambusa. The sequence continues at coordinate 34,077,248 of CM074434.1, read as the reverse complement.
TTTTCTTTTTTATATTACATATACAATTATATGTTTATTTATATGGCAGCTTAAAGTTTTACATTAGAAAAGTGTAAATGACCACCATATTTGAAAAATAAAACTTTACTTAACTGTGTAGGTTTTTAAATTACCCAAGTGCTGTTATGGTTTGTTTAGAACCTGATTGCTTAACAGAGAAATGCATTTGAAATGAAACCCTGATTATTAGATCAGTATAATGACAAAAATATAGTAGTAATGGAGTTACTGGCATGTACATATACAGTATCTCACAAAAGTGAGTACACCCCTCACATTTCAGCAACCATTTTAGTATATCTTCTCAAGGGACAATACTATAGAAATGAAATTTGGATATATTTTAGAGTAGACAATGTGCAGCTTGTATAGCAGTATAGATTTAAATCCTCCGTCCTCTGAAAATAACTTAAAACACAGCCATTATTGTCAAAATAGCTGGCAACAAAAGTGAGTACACCCTAAGTGATAACAGTTATATGTTGTTTAACCATGCAAAGCCACATGTCCTATTCATCATGTTCATGTTTTTGTCTGCTTGATAGGACAATACAAATTTGCGTATCTTGTATTAGAGCAGTTAAAATTTGGTGATTTGAGTACAATTCTCTCATACTGACCACTGGATGTTCAACATGGCACCTCATGGCAAAGAACTCTCTGAGGATTTGAGAATTAGAATTGTTGCTCTCCACAAAGTTGGCCTAGGCTATAAGAAGATCGGTAACACTCTGAAACTTGAGTTACAGTACAGTGGCCAGGGTCATACAGAGGTTTTCCAAGATGGGTTCCACTCGGAACAGGCCTCGCAAGGGTCGATCAAAGTAGTTGAGTCCTTGTGCTGTGCATCAGGTGCAGAAGCTGGCTTCAAAAAACAGACGCATGACTGCTGCCAGCATTGCTTTAGAGGTTGCAGAAGCGGAAGGTCAGCTAGTCAGTGCTCAGACCATACGCCGCACACTGCAACAAGTCAGTTTGCATGGCCGTCGTCCCAGAAGGAAGCCTCTTCTAAAGCTGCCCTGGTGAGGAGTACCAAGAAAATTGTGACTTGCCTACAGTCAAGCATGGTCTGGGGCTGCATCAGTGCTACTGGTACTGGGGAGCTCTGCTTCTGCTTCAGGGAAACATGGATTCCAACATGTACATTCTGAAGCAGAACATGATGCCATCCCTTCATAAACTCGGCCGAACTGCATGAGAATGACCCCAAACACACGCCAAGATGACAACTGCCTTGTTGAGCACCTGTGGGGCATCCTCAAGCAGAAGGTGGAGAAGCGCCATGTGTCTAACATACAGCAGCTCCGTGATGTCATTATGGAGAAGTGGAAGAGGATCCCAGCAACAACATGTGCAGCTCTGGTGAATTCCATGCCCAGGAGGATTAGGGCAGTGCTAGATAACAATGGTGCTCACATAAAATATTGACACTTTGGTCACAGTTTTGACATGTACTCACTTTTGTTGCCAGTTATTTAGACAATAATGGCTGTATGTTGAGTTATTTTCAGAGGATAGTAAATCTGTACTGCTATACAAGCTGCACATTGTCTACTCTAAAGTATATATATAATTTTCATTTCTATAGTATTGTCCCTTGAGAACACATAATAAAATGCTTGCTGAAATGTGAGGGGTGTACTCACTTTTGTGAGATACTGTGCACTCACATTCAAGTGTGTGAAAGATCAGCATACTGAGCACATTTGCATTCAATAAGTGACCTTTGACCTTTTATATACAAACAACTGACACATACATATTCAGCCCTTAATGGTATATATAGATTTTTTTTTTTTTTTTTATTCCATTTTGAGATTTATATCCTCTGATGGCTGACACTTTAAAAAACATACAATGCTCTTTTGATTAAGCAGCTCCTGTTATATTTTACACCGAATCACATGGAAAGTCTCTTTAGCAAAGAGAAGGCCAATGCAAAATCTTCTCCCAAAAGACCTGCCCCAGATACTGCGAGTCTCCTGATCGGTTAGTTTGAGTATTATTTCATAAAACTATGAAAAGAAACTTGTTCTCTTGAGCACAAGTGGAGGTGTTGTTGCCATGGCAGTGCTTTTCCTCACAGGCAGTGGCTCTTCAAGATGTCCGTCAAACAGAAATCTCATATGTAGTTCCACCCACTCCTGTGACCTTTTTGACGTTGGTGTGTCTGCTGGGAGTTCCAGAAGGAGTTCCTAGATGGCAGTCACGTGCTTGGCCCTTTAGTTGCCCGTTGACCTTACCTGGACCGAGGTCCTCTCTATGTGGAGAAAATATCAAAAAACAGGAAGACATATTTAAGGTGGTTCTTTTCCAACTATATCCTCAATTGTTATCCTCTTTTGTTCTTCATTAGACAGGTACACAGTCAAACATGTACTAAATGGATTGAAATGTTACAAATGAAGATAAGTTAATGAAAAAGAGGACAGAATTGAAGAATGGTAGAAGGGAATATATAATTAACATTAATACAGGACTCAAAAGTAAGGAGTCAGTGCAAAACGGTTCAGGGTCAGTTGACAAATCAGTCACTTTTCCACAAGTTATGCCTTGCAAACTTTAAGGTACACTATGTAACTATTTTGTTCAAAGTTAACAAAAATTAAATGAGTCAATACATCATAAATCCTTCTTCCAATCCTTTTACCCCGATTCACTATGCTAAGCCTGTTATAAGTGTTTATATTTTAGACTAGGTCTGGGATGATACACCTATCTACCGATTCGATACCATCACGATACTTGGGTGCCGATACAACATGTATTGTGATTTTTAAGAATTGCGATTCTACAAGTATTGCGATTCAATATTGCTATATACTGCAATTTTTGTTTGCTTTTTAACTCTCTAAACTCTAAACATCAAATGATAAATTCAATAGAGACATCTACAGATACACAACCTGCACCATCAGGTCGTGAGATGTCTCTCCATCTGCCATTTTTCACTTTCTCGTGTCCACTAGTAAGTCAAGTCAAGTCATCTTCATTTATATAGCGCTTTTCACAATACATATTGTTTCAAAGCAGCTTCACAGTGACAATAGGAAAATTAAGCTAAAGTTTGTTCACTTCCATTGTAAATATTGTTAATTATTACTTTAGGGGCCGCTTAAATGACACCTTTCCTACTGAAAAAAACCGAATACCTTTAATGCATTCTTGCCGTTCATTTACATGTTTAGTCTATAGGTTTGAGTGTGTATGTGCGCAGAAGCTTGGTCTTTTTTTTTTTTTTTTTTAAAAAGTGATATTTGCCAAATTACTTGTCTGGTCCGCATTATACAGAAAAATTAGTTGTGTCCGCGGATCTATGCGAACTGGAATAATTTTGATAACGTTTTATCTATACATAGGGAAAGGGAAGGAGGCCTTAGCAGGGGATAATTTAGTTGAAACGTCAGGGCTGTGTTATCATCATGTCACAGGTCCTTCATCTCATCTGGATACGGCCTGGATCTGGCAGGCTGCGGCAAACCTCGGGATAAACAGAGAGAGACTAATATTAGAGTAGACGCCATTCTTCTTATGATGTAGCAAGTACATCAGGTGTTATGGGAAGTGTTCCCGGTTCCGGCTGACCTAATCTATGCAGCCTAACAATTTACATGATTTGAATTATAGAAGTAGATAATGTGTTATGTCTATGCAAGTTTAAACAGATGTGTTTTTAGTCTAGATTTAAACTGACAGAGTGTGTCTGCTTCCCGAACAGTGATAGGAAGACTGTTCCAAAGTTTAGGTGCTAAATAGTAAAAAAAGGATCTGCCGCCTGCGGTTGATTTTGAATTCTGAGATCGCAATAGACGTGAAGGACTATAACGCATTAATAGCTCGCTCAGGTACTGGGAAGCTAAACCATTTAGTGCTTTGTAAGTAAGTAACAAGATTTTAAAATCTATACGATGTTTAAGAGGGAGCCAATGCAGTGTTGACAGAACCGGCTAATATGGTCATAATTCCTGGTTCTTGTAAGAACTCTAGCTGCTGCGTTTTGGACCAGCTGTAGTTTATTTATCAGGCGAGCAGAACAACCACCCAGTAGAGCGTTACAGTAATCTAGCCTTGAGGTCATGAAAGCATGAACTAACTGTTCTGCATGTGTTATTGAGAGCATATGTCGTAGTTTATATATATTTTTAAGATGGAAGAAAGGTTTTACAGATGCTAGAAACATGGTCTTCAAATGAAAGATTAATATCAAAGTGAGTATTACATGACATCATATCACTTACTCTCTGCTCTGATACAACACATATCGCCCTCTGCTGAAATAAAAGAGGTAACTTTCCTCTGCCTCGTCTATAAGTGAGGACTAAAAAAATTTAATATGAATTAATATTGTAAAAAAAAAACAAAAAAACATTTGCAATAGTTAGGTGAAATTGCGTACATATGATCACTCGCCTGTGCGTGTCTCGTCATATTCCTAAAAGTTGCTCCGTCTACTTTGACACGTGTATGGTGTGGGAGTGGCATAGGTTAGTTGTCACAATGAGCAAGAAAGTTTGACAAGGAGCACGGTAAATCTAGAACCTAAAAAAAAAAAAAAAAAAACGCTGAAGAGAGGAGAGTCTGCTGGCAAATAGAGAATGCGACAGAGCTCGTAATAAAACAAGAATCAACACTGGCTTGGCTTTTCGAAGATAGCAAGAACTGAGGGCCAAAAGTTACATAGTGTACCTTTAAATCTGTTCATGAATTTTTTAATATATGTTATGCTTTCGTACCATTTTTTCTTCACAATTTACTAAAAAAAAGAAACAAACAAAAAAAAAAGCATTGAAAAATATAAACATTATTACTAATAAAAAACAAAACCAAAAGAAAAAACTAAAACACATTGCTAGCCAGCAGTACGCCGACATATAGCGCAGTTGCGCTTCGGGCAATCCGAGTTCTGTCCCGGCTTGTGGACCTTTCCCGATTCCACCCCTCCCCTCTCTCTTCCACCTCGCTTCCTGTCCACTCTATACTATCCTATCACAATAAAGGCAAAAATTGCCCCCCCAAAAAATACACTGCTAAAAATGGTTCATTCATTTTGGTCGGGTCTATAAAAATGTTGTCAGGAAAAGTAAAAATTCCTTACTGTTGAGCCATGTAATAAATCAATATATTAAAGAAGATACAATTGCTTAATGGTATGACGGATCAAATCATGCAATCTAATGTTAGTCACTTGTCAGTTGTAAAAATAAGAACAAAATTAAGTCTGTCAGTCAGTCAGTCAGTCAAAAAAAAAAAATATATATCTATAGTATACGCGTAAATGACAGTGATTAAAAAGCACAAATAAAAAAAAGCAACTCAGAACAAAAACACATGAAAATATATCAAATCATAATTTTTGCATATTACATTGATTTCTGATGATGCAACACTGTTTATGAGATTACCATAATGCAATGAAATGTACAGTATGCCAAAAGTAGATACCATGCAAAATGTGTCATAAATAAGCTCATGAATATGAATGGACATGCATAAATTGAAATTAATGATAATGAGGGGAAAAAAGGCAAAAAAAGGACATTTATTTGGCTACCAGAAACATAATCACAACCATTTTTTTCTTCTCTGCAGAAAGGCTAATAAAAAAAACCAAAAAAACAATCTTATGTATTCTCAATGACAATAATGACAGAAATTAATTTATTAAAGTACAAAAACCAGCACTCAAAAAAAAACATAACACAAATGAAATCTCTTTTCAGACCTTTCCGAGTCAAAGCATACATATCTTATGAACATCTAGCCTGTTAAGTCTATACATCATGCAACTATCCTCACCCTCTTTACTGATTGGTTAAAAGTAGATGCTATGTGTCATACCTTGTACCCAGACGTGGTGAGTCCGCCCTCTCCAGGGCGCTAATGAAGGCGACCTTCTGATGCGCGTATGATGGGGAACGGGGCACAGCTGTCGGTGAGTGATGCGATTGGTGCACCGGAGAGCGATATTGGTGTTCGGCTGTCCTGCCTGCACTGCCTCCATCTGTGTGGAGGGATGTAGTAGAAGTCCTCGGTGCTCTGGTGAGCGAGGATGCAGAGGAACGCAGAACAGGGGTTCGGGGAGCGTATCCCATCAAATTATCCCTAGAGTTGCACACAGGAGGGGTGGGCTCTCGGGATCCAGGGCCTCTAGGGCCGTCAGGGTAGCATGTCCCAGGCGGGAGTCCATAGGCAGCTCCACTGCAGGTGTCAAACACACCTGAATCGTTGGCATAGGCCACTGGTGCTTGAGCGTGCCGAAGCATGAGTTTCTCCCTTTCCTCAAACTCCTTCCTCTCCTGGATGGAGGCCATGATGGTTTTGGAGAGGTTGTCATAGCGGACGGGCGAGGGATCTCGCTCTCGATCTCTTGGGTGTGGTGACTGCCGCCCGTACATCGCTCCTACGTGCACAGGGCTGTAGGCTGGCGGACCAGCGTGTCGTTGAAGCTCGGGCCCTCGTACGTGGCACATTTTAGTGGGCAAGTAGGGTGAATGAAAACCCATAGAGGGCACTCCCGGGTGGGCAGCACATTCGCCCAAAGATGGTGTTAAGCTGGGGGTTAGCAAGCTGTCATAGGACAGGCTGCCATTGCGGCCGGATAACGTCCCAGGAGAGAAGACTCCTTTGTGAGGGGTGGAAGTGACCGCTTCTGGTTTGCTGCCACCCAGTGGCACGCGGTCGGCCCTGTTCACTCCCTGCTTGAGACTGAAGGAGCGAGACGTCGTGCTGAAAGAGTCCAGCTGGAAAGGGGAGGACTGGTACGTTCGGTGGAGAGGAGTGCTGCGGTAGTCTGGCAGATCAAGATTCGGCTCTGAACGGTAATCGTGACCTCGCTCCTCCAAAACTGCAGAGGGCTTACCGTTCTCGGACATTACAATCTGAAAACATATGATTATATTTGAGAGATTTTTTTAATTAATCAAGCAGCCTTTAATATTATATTATATTATAATATTTTAATTTTTTTTAAAAGTTTGAAATCAGTCAATAGTTTTTAACTATTGTTTTAACTAGTACTTTAACTATTATTCAACAAGGATGGATTTAACTGATCAAGTGACAGTAAAGACTTTTACATTGTGAAGAAAAAAAAAAAAGACTTATTTCAGACTGAAGTAATGATGCTGAAAATTCAGCTTTGCATCACAGGAATATATTATACTTTAAAATATATTAAAAATAGAAAACAGTTATTTTAAATAGTAATAATTTTTCACAAAAATCTTATTTTTGCTATAATTTCAGTCAAATAAATGTAGCCTTGATGAGCATGAGAAGTTCTTTAAAACCATTAAAAAAATCTTACCGACCCCAAACTTTTGAACAGTACAGTAGTGTATATTATATTTTAATATTGCCAAAAACATTGTTTTAGTCTGTTGCTCCCACCTTCTCTCCAGTTGCGTGATAGTGCACTTTAGGCATGGTGCCGAAGGAAGGTCGGTATTTGTACATGGCTGGGGTGGATGGATTGGTGGGTTTGCTGGACAGGGAACTCTCTAGAAAATGTAGCACAAATGAAATGAATAACTCAACAGTACTGTGATATGATCCAACACCAGATGGCAGTAGAAGTGCAGTTTAGAAAAAGATGATTTAACAACCTGCTAAAAGTGCATACTGAAGACACAAGCTGAATTCAGGCTTTAAATAATTAGGTAGATACACTTTTTTTTTTTTTTATGTTTTTAAAATAATTTTTAATAACTTTTTTTTTTAAATCACAAGCCAAATATATGTTTAAATATATAAATCACAGTTACATAAATTAATTTTGTTACATTTTGGTGCTGACTGCTTTAAAAAACAAATTAGTAAGCTGCAGATCATTTGACTATGTGACTGGCTGTTCTGTAGGGCTACTTGCCTTCGCTGGAAGTGAGTTGACTCTTGAGCTGGTTGTAGCGATCCGCTTTTGGTGGCAGAGGTGGCTGTTTATCTATACTTTTATCATCCACACCATCCAGACTGGTCTTAGACTAAAGCACACACACAAAAAAAACACCATGCATTTTAATAATTACAGTTTTCTTTCGATTCTGAATAATGAGCCTGTTTTGATGCCATTATGAACCGCTGGTGTAGCGGTACTTACTACAATAACAGATATGATTAAACACCATTGAAATTCCAGGTTGTAGGCAGACAGAATTAAAAGCTTTTGTGGACTCACTTTGCTTCGTAGGATGTTACTATGGATACCATTATCACTGACTTTTACAGTGACGTGTCGGTTAGATAGGTCAGGGCGGAGGAATGGTGGTTTCAAAGCGATGGGAATTTTCTTCCTGGGATCAGAGATATACCTGTAGAGCAGATATACAACACATGACATGATGTGTGTTGAAATGCTTTCCTTCCAAAACCTCACAGGTTGGATATTTTTAGATAAAGCATTTCAATTCATGGGTCAGATTTAATCAGTGTATACCACAATCAGACATCCACATTAAAACGAATGGTTAATAAAAACTACAATTGTGTCATTTACTCATGTTTATTCATGTTATTTCACACCCACATGATGTTCTTTCTTCTTTGGAACATGAAAAGAGTAAATTCTGAAGATTTTGATTCTGTTTAAAAGTTTGGGGTCAGTATTTTTAAAAAAATATTTGTATTCAGCAAGGAAGCCGTAAATTGATCAAAAGTTACAAAAAAACGTACTTTTCAAATAAATGCTGCTCTTTTGAACTGTGTATTCATCAAAGAATCCTAAAAGAAATCGATTATCGATTCCACAAAAATATTAAGCAGTTTTCAACATTGATAACAATAAGAAATGTTTCTTGAGAACCAAATCAGCATATTAAAATGATTCCTGAAAGATCACATGACACTGAAGACTGGAGTAATGATGCTGAAAATTCAGCTTTGACACCACGAGAATAAATTACATTTCAAACTATATTCAAATAGAAAAGTTATTTTAAATTGTAATAATATTTCATAATATTGCCGTTTTTACTGTATTTTTAATCAAATAAATTCAGCCTTGGTGAGGAGAAGAGACTTCTTTCAAAAAAAATCTTACTGACCCCAAACTTTTGAACAGTAGTGTATGATAGCTTCCATTCTTAAGAGTCTGATTCATTTACAAAACAGACGGATCTGGTTCTCGAGTTCTTGAGTCAAAAGAATGATTCACTCATGAATCAGATGTTATTACTTCTCTCATGAACTCTCATGATTGTGCCAAGGAGAGCTAGCAGACATCAAGATTTTCAGTTCATAACAATTTCAATTTTGGTCCGCTCACGAAAAGCTATTCTATGACTTCAGAGGCCTTGGAACATAGTGCAAGTATTATAGTGCACATAGTATAGACCACTTCTATGGTGCTTTTGTGTCCTTTTTTTTTTTTTTAATTGAAAACATCAGACAGTGTTCAGAAAAAAAAGACACTCATTTGAAACAACCTGAGGGTGAATAAATGACAAGTTTTTCATTTTTGGGTGAACTACTTCTATCAATTCCATTTCTGATTCAAGGAACGATTTAATTTGTCCTGTGGAAAAAAGTAGCAAGTTTATAGCAATATCCTTTTGTTCTGCAACAAGTCATTAACCTTGGCTCTGAGTTTATACGGCAATCACTTTCTCTCCCCCCATTGTTACATGACCTGGTTCAAATCTTCAGTGCTATATGCTCTTCCTGCTCGGAGTGTTATAATACAGGCAAGAAAAACAGGATGCAATCTACCTTCCTATGGACCTCTATTCTTCTGAAACCCCCTCTAGACTAACTACAATGATAAACAACCTCTTTTTTACTCCATCTCTGTCTTCTGTTTATATTTATTATAGTGATTATTAATGGCATCACACATTTTAAAGCACATTACCTTCTTGATTAAGTGTTTTAGATTACACAATATAATGCAATACTGTCTTCATATTTGTCGAGAACATTGCAAAAAATATTTTTAAATGTCATGGTGTCATTTTCTATTTCATCTCAATTATCTTTGCATGACACAAGTACATGAGCTTGGTATCGGGCCCGATACCGATAGTGCATCCCTACTGAACATTGTATAAGCATTAATTTCATGTTTCATTGAACAGGAGACAGGGTCTCAGGTGTGCATGCAAATGTCACATCCTTTTCATTCTATCGGCAAAAACTTCTTGGCTTTCATAAACAACCTAGGAAATGGGGGGAAAAGGTCTCGTTTTGATTCAAGCTGTTCACACATTGACAGTTAAAAAAGTGATTAATACATTACATTTTTTTACAGCCCCTAAATTTTGAGTACACTGTACACAGTGAAGTTGGTACTTAACCCCGTAACTGTCACAGTTTCGCTAGCAGGATGCTTGGTGCTCTTTTTATTTAGTGCATTTTTTCATATCACATATTTTAGTAATCATCATAAATTAGATATGAACTCAAAATTCATCCTGTGAAAAAAAAGTTTTGAAATTGGACATTGCGTTACTATGGAAACAGTATGGGCTCCTCCCCTAGTGGGCGGTGTCAGGTTTCATATTACAAATTTTATTTGAACTACTTTATATTTAACATTTTTTCTAATCTTGACAAAACACATTTTGTCGGAAAGGAGTCTTATCGTTCCATATTTGGTAATCGTTTTGTGATGTAAGTGATATTTGGATAGAAATGTATAAATTTGTTACAGGAGAGTGCAAAATTTCAAAGAAATGTGGGTGACACCCGGTGGATATTTTTGGGATAGCACCTAAACAAAATCTCATGGGAACTTTGATTTGGCTTTGATTTGATAGCAAATTTAGAGTAAAAATATTTGATAAAACATATTTTATATAAAATAAAAATAGTTTAGTTTGATTTACAGTAAATATAAACTTCTATAACATTTTTATACTTTTATTTTTTGAAGTGCTTTCACTTCATGAATAATCTGCTGAGGGTCTTCATTAAAACGAGACCAACCTTATTGGATACCTTATTGGTTTTGGATAGTGCATTTTCATGTCTAAGCTCTAAAAGGAGGGTGATAGTTAAGGGGTAAATAGGTCTTTTGTAGCAGTTGCCAAAGAGTAATGTACAGTGAATCCTGTCTGTTTTGCAAATGGAAAATAAAACAACCTAATGTAAATTCATTTAAAGTGAAACACCCATCTGTCTGTTCCAAAATGACCCATAGTGAAAGATAGCCATCAAATGCCAAGCAACCAGCTGTCAGGGGTTGTGGAAACACACCGTGGCCGGTGTCTTTTACACATTTCCGGTATGGGTGCGCGTGCTTACGCCGATTATGAACATGAATATATGTGTGTGTGGAAGCCAGTTTCTCATTTACCTAGGAGCAAGCGGACTGCATAAGACGTGTTTCACGTTGCCACAGCAACCCCGAGTGAATGGATTCACTCCTCCTCTGAACTTTCCTGTCACCTGAGAACAGAGAGAGAGAGAGAGAGAGAGAGAGAGAGAGAGAGAGAGAGAGAGAGAGAGAGAGAGAGAGAGAGAGAGAGAGAGAGATAATTCTACTTTCAGCATACTGAGGAGAGTGGAAAAGAACTGTCCTTGACCCAAAGAACTGTAATGTGCATTGAAAATAACAGGTTGTAACAGATGTCATGCACAAACAACACAAGGCAATCAAGTTGAAAAAACATAAAGGTGATTCTGAGTGGGTGTGCAACATGTGACCACAATTCTGTTTCTACACGTGTGTATGTTGTTACACAGACCGGATTAACATATTTAGTGGCGTGTAATCTGGTTCACCTGTTCGTTTGTGGTCCGTCCTCTGGCTACAAGAACCATGTGAAACCCAGTGAGGCCCATAACAGGGATGAAGAACAGGCCAGTCACACACATTACCACAAGACTAGACAGCAGGAGAGTCAAGGAGCCCACAAAATCACAGCCAATCAGAACATTTTTGATTTTTCATACACAGCTAAAGCCCAAAGTATACTTCACTTTTTACGCGTACACGAGGGTAAGCGCGTACTGAATTTTTGTATTCTGTACGTGCAGGTTACATATGTGCATTTTTTTTTGCAGTAATTACTTTATCCACAAGGTGGCAACCTTGTCCTGTGGGCGTTGGTTCACAAGCAGTGTTGCCAAGTCTGCGGTTTTCCTGCGAAATTGAGCTATTTTTATACTGTTGCCGTGGGTTGTTTTTCATGTCCGCGGGTTGAATCAACCAAAATAATGTGATGTTTAGCCCCTGGAATGCGAATTTTACCTGAGGAGCCCAGCCAAATACATAAATTTTACCCCCCAGAAAGCGTAAAAACAGGATTGTGGAGCAGGATTGTGAACCAATGAGATCTCACTGTGGGCATGGCCACCTTGTCAGATGAACAGTGTTGTTATTGCTAAATAAAACTAAAACTACAAAAAAAAAAAAAAAAAAAAATCCGCAGTAATATATAAATATTACATGAAAAACTTAAACGAAAATTGCTTTCGGCAACAAACTAAAGTCTAAAGTACTAAAATTTCAGTTAAAGTACTAAAATTAGTAAAACTAAATTAACAATAAACAATAAATTAAAGCTATATATGTATGTATAAGCATTAAGAGTTCCTTTCACTGGAAGTAAGGGGCCAAGCCCAGCGCCTGAAAAACAACCCCACACCATAATCCCCCCTCCAACAAACTTTACACTTGGCACAGTGCAGTCAGGCAAGTACCGTTCTCCTGGTAACCGCCAAACCCACTCGTCCATCGGAATTGCCAGACAGAGAAGTGTGATTCGTCACTCCAGAGAACACGTCTCCACTGCTCTAGAGTCCAGTGGCGGCGTGCTTTACACCACTGCATCCGACACTTGGTGATGTAAGGCTTAGATGCAGCTGCTCGGCCATGGAAACCCATTCTCTATGCACTGTTCTTGAGCTAATCTGAAGGCCACATGAAGTTTGGAGGTCTGTAGCTATGGACTCTGCAGAAAGTTGCCAACTTCTGCGCACTGTGCGCCTCAGTATGTGCTGACCCCACTCTGTGATTTTACGTGGCCTACCACTTCGTGGCTGAGTTGCTGTTGTTCCCAATTGCTTCCACTTTGTTATGATACCACTAACAGTTGACTGTGGAATATTTAGTAGTGAGGAAATTTCATGAATGGACTTATTGCACAGGTGGCAACCTATCACGGTACAACGCTTGAATTCACTGAGCTCCTGAGAGCGACCCATTCTTTCAAAAATGTTTGTAGAAGCAGTCTGCATGCCTAGGCGCTTGATTTTATACACCTGTGGCCATGGAAGTGATTGGAACACCTGAATTCAATGACTTGAATGGGTGTCCCAATACTTTTGGCAATATAGTGTAAATACATGGGCGACATTTGACTCTCAAGTTAGGGGGGACAAGACGATTTTTTTTTTTTTTGCAGGTACAAAATGTCTTATTGTACATGATTCATCAAATGATTAGCAGAAATTTTAAGCAAACAAGTTTAAATTTGCTTGTTTATTTACTCATTTATTTAATAATCCACTTAATTTTATTATCACGGGAAATGACGCGGACAATGGCCTATGTGAATCAGTGTCCATCATTTTGCGAGCATCTGCTGATAATGCCGCTATATGAAAATATTTCCATTTTAAACCATGAAGGCGAGCTAGTATCACTTAAACAATGTGCAAACTTTGCGTGAGTTATTCGGGTGAAGAAGTCATAAATATGGCCATAAATATAGGTGCTGCAGATTCTGGGTCTTAGCACTAGTTTATGATAACCATTTTGTAAGCTTTATATTTTAATCGATGAACACATCAGACACACATTTGGCAGAACTTGAATGTCCTTGCATTATTCAGCCTGAGGGTGGCGCTGTAATGATGATTAACAGACTTTAGTACACACGGCACACAGAATCTTAGAATTGTAATATATTTATTGCCTCCAAATGTTGTTTTTGAATAGTTATGTAGGAATTCGAGTGATGAAAAATGTAATATCTATTCTCAGAAAAACATAAAACACAACTGAACTACTGTATATAAAAGCAATTAGCATGAGCATGTTTAAATTAAAGGGTTTATACTCTACTCTCATTCATTTATTACGCTACTCCACATAGGAAGAACAGACATGCCAACTAGTTATTGACTTTATGCAGACACATATCTGAAGCAGACTGATATCGTATTGGTCTGGAGTGAGGTTACGTCACGTGGAAATAAGCAGGGAAGCCAGAAATCTGCCCCGATGGCTCTCTATGGCTACGTTTACATGCACCAATTTTCGTCAATCCGAATGAATTGAATCGAATTGCAGATCTGTTTACATGTACTCTAAACATTGTAATCTGATTCAAATATCCGTTTATATGCGTTTTATATACATTCCGATTAAAACTTTTGCGCATGCCCTCTACGTGTCTGATGTCATATCAATTACTCTTGCGGTAACCCGGGTTGTGTCAACAGATGATGATCATGTATCGACAATAGCCAGAGATATTGTCAAAAGCATCAAATCTTGGCAATATTAAGAGGATTTGGTATTTCCAATGAATGTAGCCTGTTACATTCTTCTAGTCTATTATTATTACAATTAGGTTAGGCTAGCTATCTTTGAAAATATTTTAAAAAATTTTCTAGGTCTATTATACAATGAATTATAGGCCTATAATTAAAATTATTAAGAGTGTAGGCTATAATATTTCCTAACACTGCAGTCATTAATGAAAATTAAGAGCAGCTACTTCAAGAACCGACTTTAAAAAAACAACTTGTTTAACACGAAATATTCTTTCGTGTTAGATTATTCGATTAATCTCTACACAAGATTAATCTTGTGTAGAGATTATTCTCATTTGTTTCACTAGCCTACATGTACGGCCACAAGAGAAATAATGGAATAAATTAAGACAGTTATATACTGTTATAGAGCATATTATGTTGAAATTCGTCTCTGAGAGAATATGCTCTGTTAATGCAGCGTCAGACAGCTCCGTCATTTTGTACTTTCACTTTCTGTAGTGAATACTGAGGTTAAGACTTTCACCGGCATAACTCTTGCGCAAAGTTTGCACGTTGCTTCTTGTGTGATATCCACTGGCTCCCCTTCTTGTTTTAAAACGGAAAGATTTCCAATATTATGACATATTCGCGGATTTGCGCTACGCCACTGCCTGTTGGCATTACAACTAAAGACGTGAACGTGAACTTGCGCACTGCGTAATGCGTGTCAACATTGCACTGCACATGTGCCCCAGAGACTTCTGAATACGATTAAGAAAGTAGTCGGATTCAAGCATTTACATGGTCATTTTTTTGCTGTTGGATCGGATTAGAAAAGGAATAAACCACCCCTTCCAATCCGATTGAAATTTCATTCGGGTCGAGCTCAATTGGATCGATTAAGGTGTTTCCATGAACGTTTTTCAATCCGATTGAGCCGTCAATCTGATTACACATAGATTATTGGGGGTAAATGTAAATGTAGCCATTAAGAGCGTGCTGCAGTTCCATTTCACACCACAGATTTACATTTGAAATTTGTGGGGCGCTGTAGAGCTGGGGAGGGCTCTGAGACTCTGCCCTGCTTAGTATCATACCGGCCGAATCCATGCGCATCATTTTAATATATCCTGCTTACTTTACGACTTAAATAGAAAACGCGAAAAATATTTGAACACATTTATAATTTATTATTCATTCAATGTATATAGAGGTCTAGGATGAATATTTTGGTGGGGCTCTGCCCCACCTGCCAATACAGACGAGCCGTGGCTGAGCTGACTGAGCTTTTGGCATCTGTCGCTGCATTAACGCCGCATATTCTCTTAGAGACAATGCGAAATGAATCTAATTTATTTTCTTAATATTTCTTTTGTGGCCCATTAGTGAGAGAAAAAAAAAAGTATTTTTCATGAATCGAGAAGTATTTAGTGTTAAACAAGTAAGCTAATTAATATTTTATTATCCTTGCAGTGCCTCGGTTATGCGGTGATGCGCTATGATATTGCGAGGCAAATTAATTGCAAATTAAATTAATAATAAAAGTAGCATAATAATAATAATAATAATAATAATTTAATAGCCCTGTGTGCCCGTCCGCTATACGCCACTGTAAAGGGATAAACGGCATCAAAGCGATTAAGTTACCTGTTTTATCCAAATCCACATGCATGGACCATTCAATGTTCAGTACTGTTCAGTCTCCTGTCTCATGCGGTTTCTCATGTGTTTTCAGTCAGCGCAAGCAAGAAACGTTTACTAGACTGTAGTAGACTAGCTTTGACTCTCTGAACAGTGGCTGCATTTTTTTGTGCGTGTCCATGTCTTTCTGCGTTTACAGGCACAGGATATCTTTGAAAGGTGGAGCGTAACGTGGTAAATGAAGTATACCCGGGCCTTAACCGCTACAATGGAATAGTCTATAGCTGACGGCTCACATCGGGAAAAATATAGGGGGCATTCTTCTTTAGCATTATATATATATATATATATATATATATATATATATATATGAAAATTTAAACCAAATATTATTCAGACACTTTTTATATATTTTATATATATTCATATATATATATATATATATATATATATATATATATATATATAAATATATAAATATATAAATATAAAAAAATGACACAATGAAACTAAAAATATAAAAATAATAGATGAAACAAAAATAAAGATGTTTCAATGAAAATACCCCCAAATAATTTATTTCCAGGATTCTTTCTTACCCCACTTTTGATTGGTAGGTAAATCAATTTATTAAATACAACTAAATGAGCTTTCATAAAATTTGCTCTTCATGGAAGGATACGTCACAGTTGTGTGGAGTGCACTCAGCATCTCAAGGTGGTGTAACACGAACAGCAGGCCAAAGGAAAATACGCCCACCATGTGAACACTTAGAGACAGCAGGAACAAGAAGAAATAGCGATAATTCCTCCGGCCAATGCAGTTGTTCACCCATGGGCAGTGATGGTCAAACTCCTACAGTGAGAAGAAAAGTATGTATGTGTGTGAGCGCTGGCATCGTGATCATTTCATATTATGCAGGAATGCTAGTATGCGTGTTTCTATGCGTCTCACCTCCACACAGTTGTCACACACGCTGCAGTGTGAGCAGCGCGGAGGTCTGTAGAAGTGGCACGTGGCACACCACTTCATCCGCACCTGAATTCCCTTTATCTCCACGTTTTTATAAAGCGGAGCTCGGAAATCATCGTCCTTGTCTTCGTCCTCATCCGCTGTGGTTGAGAGAGAAACAGAAGGAAATTTCAACATTCACTTTAACGTTGTGTGTCTCTTTCAGTATTCTAGACATCCTAACTATGGACCTACTGTTGTATATATCTTAATCTCCAGACATATGAAACGGAGAATGAATTAGGAAACCTAAATTATGACTGGATCATACCTCTGGGAAAGACTCCAGGGTCCATGAAGGTGGCCAGGCTGAAGTTGGCCAATACAAAGAGGAAGATGATGCCATTGTATAGAGGCACAACAGGGGAGATGGCCTTGGTTAACCACGGACACCTGAGAGGGTACAAGAGAGACAGAAGAATGCTAAGGATCAAAGTTGGATGAAGAATGTCTCTGTGCGGTTGTTAATTTTTTAATTTTAATTAAATCCCTAGATGATTCATGCAAACCTCAGAAAACTTGTAAGCTGCTGTAAGCAACCTCAAGCTGATTACTGACAGAATATTGAACAAAAATGATAAAGTAAAATTTGTGCAGTTATGTTTACTCTAGTGACACACCAATTAATAAGCTGATTAAAAATCATTTTGGCTGACTATAAATAATTAACTCCCCCTTGGGTCAGTTAAAAAAAATGCACAATTTTTAAATATTATTTGATTATTACTGTAGCTGTCATTTTTGTTATTATAATTAAAACAATAAAACATTGTTTGAAACGACAACAACAACAACAATACTAATAATTATAATTATATAATACTTGTTTTGCACAAATGAAATAATAATTTAATACTAATAATAGCTACAATTTTATTTTTATTAATTTAAATTGATACATATTAACAACAACAATTAAAAAAAATAATCTATTATAGTAATTTATCATTTTTATTATTTATAATATACAATATTGTATATTATATATTATAAATAATACATATATTATTAATAATAAATAGTAAAAACGGTAAATTGCCATAATAGATTTTTTTAATTATTGTTTTTATTATTGTTATTAATATGTATCAATTTAAATTATTAAATAAAAACAAAAATATAGTTATTATTAGTATATTATTATTGTTGTTGTCATTTTCGTTATTGTAATTAAAACAATAAAACATTGTTTGAAATGAAATGACAATAACAATACTAATAATTATAATTATATAATAATACTTGTTTTGCACAAATGAAATGATAAAAATAATTGAATAATAACTATAATTTTATTTAATAATCTAAATTGATACATATTAACAACAACAATAAAAACAATAATTGAAAAATAATCTTTTATTTATTATTTATAATATACAATTTTTATTATTTATTATTATTAAAATTAAATAATTAAATATTTACTTGTGGTTACTCTTATGGGTAAACCGCTTATGTAGCAAACCAACTACTGGTGCCCAACACATATAATATAGGACATTTAGCAAGATGACATGTTGTAGTCCACGACTAGCTGTCCTACCATAGCACCTTTCATAATACATCCTATAACTGGGCTCTACTCAGGTCTCATTTAAGATGGGTTAACAGGCAGAGCAGAGCATATATATTTGAGCACTTCTAAACTTGGACCTGAGTCGATTACATTTCATTTTCTGGCCAAGAACCGCCCGTTCAGACGGAAGGACGCCATTGGATCAACATGTAAAGTGACCAACCACACTTATTTTAGAGGTACATAAATCTACACTATATTCATAGTATAACCACAATGGGAATAAAATCATTCAAAGAAAGATTCATCAGTCTTTAAGAATGGCTGAGATTACATTTCTTGCCTTTGCTAAGGTTGTGTATGTGTGTGTGAATTGCGTAAGTAAAACAGCAGATGCATAATAATGCAACAAGCCACTCAAGGACATGCTTTACAGTGATTTTACCAGATTTATTTGATAAAAACAGCATTGTTCAACAAATAATTACATTTAATTATAGCAACAATTATAATAAACAATATTTCCATTAAGTAATATAGTCCATTAGCCTAACTGCAGACCGTTTATAGTTGCCAAGCAACTGTTACTGTATATTGGCTATTCCACAGCAGCTTTGAACACACCTCATCCAATCAGATTTTAAAGCTGGAATGACCTATAACTCTCTAAACCCTCCTGCTACATCTGTTCTCTCTCTGCAGGCAGTAGATCACAGTTCTATTCTCTCGAACCCAAGGGAAAAGCACTAACTCATACTTCGTCTGCACTGGAGGAATGCCAGGCTATTCTGACAGGTGAAGTCTGTCACCTTTATCTCACTGATGTGATACGATACACTCAATCCATTCAGTTCTCTCTTTTTTTCCCCGTCATTTTAATCAGAGACCTAACAACGCAGTCCTGAGAATACAAAGCAGTAATGAAGTTGAAGGTAAGAATGATAAAGAGAGCAGATTCACCACCCTCAGACACAACAGAGCAAAACAGATGGAATAACTACTCCTTCACGCATAATCCAATCACAAACAGACGACCTCTGAATCAATCCATGCTGTCGGCGAAGAAATAAAAGCCTGTTTTATCGGCCGCATGAACATCTCCTTGGTGGTAAACAAGAACGTCAGGGAAATTATGGAATAAATACACTGCCTGTGAAATGCAATAACCCTTGATCTGCATTTGCAAACGTCTTGCTCTATGTGAGACAGACAGCAGGCTGCGTTCGTGAAGTGTGTGCAGGAAGGCTTAAGTGCCCTTCATCTGAAGATTTCTTAAGTAAAGGTGGTCACATTATTTCTTAGTTTACACATTAAAACCAAAAACAGGCTAAAGACTTGTTGGCCACACAAGCACACACACACACACACACACACACACACACACACACACACACACACACACACACATTAAATATTAATAATAATAATAATAATATAAAATGTTATTTGAGCAGCAAATCATCATATTAGAATGATTTCTGAAGCATGTGACAACAAAGACTGGTGTAACGGCTGCTGATAACTCAAAGTAATACATTACATTTTGAAATCTATTAAAATAAAATAAAAATTAAATTTATATTTCATAATTTATAAATTGTAAATAATAAAATAAAAAATATTATTTCACAATATTACTGTTCTTACTGTATTTTCAATCAAACAAATACACATAAGAGACCAGCAAAAAATATTACTGACCCCAAAGTTTTGAATGGTATATTGTGTCTGTCTGTCTGACTATCGATCTATCTAGATACATATTAAACGTTTTCAAGATTACACAGATCATCTGAAACCATGTATGGTTTGTTAGGATAGGACAACATTTGGCCCGAGATGCAACTATTTGAAAATCTGGAATCTGAAGGTGCAAAAAAAAAAAAAAAAAAAAAAAAAAAAAAAAAAAATCAAAATTTTAAGAAAATTGCCTTTAAAGTTGTCCAAATGAAGTCCTTAGCAATGCATATTCACTGACAAAAATACATTTTTGGTATATTTATGGTAGGAAATTTACCAAATATCTTCATGGAAGATGATCTTTACTTAATATCCTAATAATTTTTGGCATAAAAGAAAAATTGATCATTTTGACCCATAAAATGTATTGTTGGCTACAAATATACCCATGCGACTTATGACTGGTTTTGTGGTCCAGGGTCACATATTGCCAGGACTCTGGACATAAACCTAGACCGACAAGTTGACAAATTCTTCAATTCCTGCTCTGTGTACATAATATGAGGTCAAACTGTTGACATTTAAATAACATGATTAAAAGTGCATTAATTACCTTCATGAAATAATCTATGGTTCATTTCTTTAGTCAGGGCCACAATGGAAATTGGCACTTCCCCATTTCATTGGCCATTCCTACCAAGGATTAAACCAGCGAACTTTGCCTTAGCAGCCCGGATCCTAAACCTAGGTTTACCTACAAGATCCCCCCTATTTTAGTGTAAATTACACAGGCATTTTAACAACCCAAGGGCTGTGCTGGAAGGGTGTATATTAGGTTTAATTTAGGACATTCCCTGCAGTGTGTCTAACGCCTAGCTTCTCCAAACATTAGCATCTCTGTGCCAAAGGCAGTCGCTCTTAAGGAGCCATCTATCCGTGAGGATTATAATTTGCCAACAAGATCAATATAGATAAAAGGAACAACCCTGTCAACAACATCTTTAGGGAGCAAAAATCTTTTAAACTGGTGCTAGGTAATTCATAAATATAAGAGATAAAAAGAAAAAAATACATTAAATATGCTAGAAACCGTGCAGATAAAAGAGAGAGACATCACAGCCCCAACAAATCTGGATGGAGAAATAACTGAATAATTAAAAGGTAGGGTAGGTAATTTTCAGAGAGGCTAGCAATAGTGAGACAGCTTTGAGAGTGTAAGATCCCACCCTTCCTTCAGAGTGCTCTCCAAAGCCACGCCTCCTCCAAAGCACATGAACACGCACAGCAGAGGGCAAAAAAAGCGTCAAGAGAGACGGAGTTAAACTACCTCATGTCTCAAAGCACAGAACATTACAATGATAATGAACGAAAACAAATTAAAGAGCTCTGACTTACAGGATCTCACAGAAGTGAGTACACCCCTCACATTTTTGTAAATATTTTATTATATCTTTTCATGTGACAACACTGAAGAAATTACACTTTGCTACAATGTAAAGTAGTGAGTGTACAGCTTGTATAACAGTGTAAATTTGCTGTCCCGTCAAAATAACTCAACACACAGCCATTAATGTCTAAACCACTGGCCACAAAAGTGAGTACACCCCTAAGTAAAAAAATGTCCAAACTGGGCCCAATTAGCCATTTTCTCTCCCCGGTGTCATGTGACTCGTTAGTGTTACAAGGTCTCAGGTGTGAATAGTGAGCAGGTGTGTTAAATTTGGTGTTATCGCTCTCACTCTCTCAAACTGGTCACTGGAAGTTCAACATGGCACCTCATGGCAAAGAACTCTCTGAGGATCTGAAAAAAGAAATTGTTGCTCTACATAAAGATGGCATAGGCTATAAGAAGATTGCCAAGACCCTGAAACTGAGCTGCAGCACGGTGGCCAAGACCATACAGCAGTTTAACAGGACAGGTTCCACTCAGAACAGGCCTCGCCATGGTCGACCAAAGTTGTTGAGTGCACATGCTCAGCGTCATATCCAGAGGTTGTGTTTAGGAAATAGATGTATGAGTGCTGCCAGCATTGCTGCAGAGGTTGAAGGGGTGGAGGGTCAGCCTGTCAGTGCTCAGACCATACGACGCATACTGCATCAAATTGGTATGCATGGCTGTCGTCCCAGAAGGAAGCCTCTTCTAAAGATGATGCACATGAAAGCCCGCAAACAGTTTGCTGAAGACAAGCAGACTAGGGACATGGATTACTGGAACCATGTCCTGTGGTCTGATGAGACCAAGATACATTTATTTGGTTCAGATGGTGTCAAGCGTATGTGGTGGCAACCAGGTGAGGAGTACAAAGACAAGTGTGTCTTGCCTACAGTCAAGCTTGGTGGTGGGAGTGTCATGGTCTGGGGCTGCATGAGTGCTGCCGGCACTGGGGAGCTACAGTTCATTGAGGGAACCATGAATGCCAACATGTACTGTGACATACTGAAGCAGAGCATGATCCCCTCCCTTCGGAGACTGGGCCGCAGGGCAGTATTCCAACATGATAACGACCTCAAACACACCTTCAAGACGACCACTCCCTTGCTAAAGAAGCTGAGGGTACCTAAACCCTATTGAGCATCTGTGGGGCATCCTCAAACAGAAGGTGGAGGAGCGCAAGGTCTCTAACATCCACCACTCCAGTGGTAACCTGTGAAGCTCTGGTGAACTCAATGCCCAAGAGGGTTAAGGCAGTGCTGGAAAATAATGGTGGCCACAAAATATTGACACTTTGTGCCCAATTTGGACATTTTTACTTAGAGGTGTACTCACTTTTGTGGCCAGCGGTTTAGACATTAATGGCTGCGTGTTGAGTTATTTTGAGGGGACAGCAAATTTGCACTGTTATACAAGCTGTACACTCACTACTTTACAATGTAGCAAAGTGTAATTTCTTCAGTGTTGTCACATGAAAAGATATAATAAAATATTTACAAAAATGTGAGGGGTGTACTCACTTCTATGAGATACTGTACTTGTACAACCTGACTGCTGCAGATTCATTTCGGCATTGATAGTGTTGCTACTGAAACGCAAAAATTTGAGTCACAAACCGCTCTGAGTATAATGTCATGGCGTGAACACAGCACAGGCTCGCAACTTTAAAAAGTGTTTGATGTTTTGGTTGCGGTGCTTGTGACTTGTGTCTGTCTTAACTCTGCATAGCATGAAACGCACTGATGACGTGTGATGTCTGCACGAACAGGGTGAGCGAGGGTATGTAAAAACATACGTTAATAGGCAGGTAGGACAATATATTCGTCCGAACAATTACTATGTTCATACTTACCGTGGTAAAATAAAATAAAATAAAAAAATAAAGTAAATAAAATGAAATAAAAACTGACAAGTTGTTGCAGGTGGTTTCCAAGGCATTACACAGGTTAGGAATATGATTTGAATTGTTCAAATCCCTGACCTTAAGTATGAAAAATAGTATTTGTTGTACATGTTTTAACAACCACCAGTAATAAATATCTATAAATATCTGCTTTGATCTGACAGCAAGTCATCAAATTGTTTTTTCCCTGTATAGGCGTGTGGCATCATTGATATTCAGCATACACACCTCCATGATGCACTGGGATGATGGATGTATTTCAGTGATGTAGATCCCATCTGACTACACAAACAACATATCTAAGTGCCAGAATAGAGGCAAAAGCTTTTGAAGTTCCACCTATCATATCTGCCAGAGTGTTTCTGTGCTGAAAATGCAACATCAGTGCTTGGTATGTGTTTGTTGTACACATTTTTTTGTCCTCGCATTTACTGCATGAATGCCATCTTATGCCTGCAGAGATAAGACAGTCTTCACAACTGAATTCACACCTCTATTTTCTGTGTTTTTTTCCTTCAATTCACTTCTCGATTTACTCCAAAGCACCATGGGCCAATTAGTGAGCCCTAAGAGTCCTGTATCTACAATAAACATTGTTTCATTAACCAACATGTGAAATCTACATGATTTATAATGGAGCAGAGGAGTCCAGAAAAAGAGGAAGATTGTGATGCGCTTGAATACAGGAGATCATTAATCAGTTAGACAGGTGCTTACTGAGGGAATGTTGAGGCGCTAACGTTGTGTGGTGAACAGATCCACCCTGGAGCTTCTCACAACAGAGAAATGAAACATGCTATTCATTAGAAGGACTTCCTGTAATGCCACCCTAAAAGAAAAATGTTCGCCCTACATTTCCCTCATTAGAATCTTATGAAAGTAAATAACCGCTCCAGGGAGTAAGGTAGTGTGTGTTTGCGTGTATAGTACACACACTAGGTTCAAAATTAACACTCGCCAAGCTTCAAATACAAGTAAAACTGCCATTTTAATGGTGACCCTGTAGGATTTGCAACTTAATAAATGGCTTAAAATGGTCACCATGAAATCAAAATGGACAATTCTTGTTTTTTATGGAATATTGCAGTATTTATTATAAATGAATTATCCGTGGACATCATTATTTAATTCATATTCATGTGCTTCCCCTCCCTCTTACAGCGACATCACTTCTCTTCTCTGATGTGTGTTTTATTGGTGCGAGGCGGGACAACTTGTCACTCACGAGATCATATCAATAGCAAACAATAATCCAACGATCTGATCAATTCCCCCCTTACATTTTTTCTTGTTCGAGAAGCTGTTTCACTCACTCAGATATACATTACAATAGGGAAGAAAAGACTATCACAACTTGCGTTTCATGCCGATTTTACACTAATGTATCATTCTTCATTTCACCATTAATTTCTAATACAAAACTCATTTTTTTGAGTTTAATCAATACTTGACCGCAGTGCAAATTCTCTCCAGTTACATGTGTCTTCATCATATATCTGAAAATAAGTTTAAATGATTCCAAAATTAAATTGGTTCACAATGCATTCAAGAATCGCAACTGAATTAAATCAATGTCAGAACAAATATTTACACCCATAGTGTTTACAATACAGTTGTTCATCATCAGAGAGTGCTTTTGATCTCAATCCTTCTGTCATTGTCAGGTATAGCAACAAGTTAATGTTGGACCCTGCAATACGCAGAGACTATCTCCCCATTTCTAATCTCAGTTGAGGGGAGTTTATGGTGCAGCATTATCCAGTTTTCACTAATCCTTCCTGGGATGCCAACGTTTGGTTTCCCTTATCAGCTTCAGCAGTCAGTGTTTGCCAACTCATTCTCGGAGGCCCACAGGATCTTACAATATTTCTCCAGACCTCTAGCAGAACACACACAGACACACACAGACACACGTACGTTTGTTTTTGTGAATTGTGGGGGCATTCCATAGGCGTAATGGTTTTTATACTGTACAAACCGTATTTTCTATCGCTCTACACTACCCCTACCCCTAAACCTACCCATCACAGGAAACTGCACATTTTTACTTTCTCAAAAAAACTCATTCTGTATGATTTAAAAGCCTTTTGAAAAATGGGGACATGGGGTAATGTCCTCATAAGTCACCCTCTCCTTGTAATACCTATGTCATACCCATGTCATTATACAAATTTGTGTCCTGATATGTCACAAAAAAGCACACACCCTTTCTACTTTCTATTTTAATATATTTTAAAATGTAATGTATTCTAGCTACTGTCAGGTTTAATCAATGTAATGCTTTACTGAATAAAAGTATTCAATTAAAAAAAAAAAAAAAAAACTTTTTATTTCACAATTCTGACTTTAATTCTCGCAGTTGAAAGTTTATATCTCACGATTCAGACTTTTTTCTCAGTATTGAGAGTTATAAACGCGAAATTGCGATAAAGTCTGAATTGCTAGATACAGTTAACTCACAAAAACCAAAGAATTGTGAGACAAACTCGCAATTGTGATTTTTTTTTTTGTCGCAACTGCAAGTTTTTATCTTGCAATTCAACTTTATTTCTTGCAATTGCTAAACAAGCTTTCATACAAATCCTCACCTCATGCCTTGATTTTGAAACTTCTCAACGACTCATTTTTTACAGCGCGTCTGAGATTCTGAATACACAAACTTACAAACAAGATGCTGCAGTAAGAAACACAAACACAGATCAATCCCGTATTAACCTCTCCTCCACACACTACGAGATTAAAGCGTCAGTCAAAACACAGCGAGAGGGAGTAATGCTCCCACAGATACTGAATATACACAAAACTTACAGGAGAACTATTACCAGAATAATCTCACCAGTTTAAAAACGATGAGCACACTACCACATGGTACACAATGGGCATTATAGGATATGATCCACATAAAAGAGATTATCTTCACAGCTAGCCCTTTAAACAATTTAATAATGAGAGGGAAAAGCACCATAAATAAGGTCACAAAGCCCCGCCGGTCTATTAATCACGCTCTGAAAGGACAATAGAAGAGATGACATCTGCTCTTTCCTCATATAGATTGGTTTAAAACAGTAGAATACCCCCAACAACAGCAGCTTAAACGGATCTGAGCTAAACAGAGGGCTGAACTTGAGCACTAAGCAATCTAGAGCTGGATAAATGTGACCGGGTCAGATTTAGACCTAAGAGAATCTGTCCCCAAACATCACCACTGTTCGCAGAAGCTTCTGTAAGTATCTTGACATATTCTTGTAGAAGCAAGTTTATACATACTTTCACAGGTGTGCCCCCCAAACACACAGACACACACACACCCTCAGCTACATATAAGTTTTGTCCTGACAGTGCATAACCGAGTGGCAGTTGTTGGCCAACTCCACATCACATTCTTTACCAAGCGTATTTTAAGGCCAGACTGCAGCTGCTGTGGTTACATGCGTGGCAAATATCGGACAGACAAAACCAGGCCGAACATCAAGAGCAGAACAGATTCATGCAGAAACTCAGAACTAGAGATTCTCTTGCTGGTGCTTGATCACTTTCTCTTCTGAGTCTTACAAATGTATTTAATGTCAGTTTTGGTTTAAGTGTCCCCTTTAAAAATAACATTTAAATGTAAATAGACTTTCCCTTTACTAAATATCTTGGATCTTAATGTGCACAATTCAAAGTTATAAAGTTGTTTTGATGACAATCATTTTAATCATTCTCGTTCACTTCCGTGCACTGACTCGTGCTTTTTGTGTTCTTTTTCTTACGTTTTTTTGAAGCACATGATGGCTTTGGTCATCATTCTTGCTGATAAAGACTGACATCTTATCTGTAAGTGAATCTTGTTTTAAAAGAATTATAATACTTTTATTCAGAAGCCAAGGATGCATTCAATTGATCAAAAGTGCAGTAAACACATGTAATGTTACAAATTATTTATATTTCCAAGAAATACTGTTCTTTCTATTCATTAAAGAATCCTGAAAATCCTTGTTTCCACAAAAATATTATGCAGCACAATTATTTTCAACAGTGAAAATAATAAATGTTCACTGAGCATCAAATCAGCATATTAGAATGATTTCTAAAGGATAATGTGACATTGAAATCAGAGATAAACGACATTTTAGAGGTGCAATGTGTCAATTTTAGGAGGATCTATTGACAGAAATGCAATATACATAAAATTTTCAGTGGTGTATAAAGACCTTACATAATAAACAGTTATGTTTTTATTACCTTAGAATGAGACATTTCTATACGTCGCCATTTTGTCGCCGGCATGTTTCTACAGTAGCCCTAAACAGACAAACTGCTCTACAGAGCGCATTTGCTTGACTGGCTACTCTCTTCGGTCTCATATGGTGACATATTTGTCCTGTATTGGCCACCATAGCTTCTCTATATTGCAATTCGCAACCTCACCAGTAGATGCCGCTAAAATGTACACACTGCACCTTTAAAATATATTAAACTATAAAACGGTTATTTTAAATTGTAATAATATTTCACAATTTTAGTGTTTGACTGTATTTATGATCAAATAAATGCAACAATGGTTGAAAAGCATTAAAAATTGTTTAAACACCTACGGTAATTGATTTAGGTTTGTCTTTATTCTAAAACTTGACTCATTCCCAGCAGTTAACAAAACTGAAGTAAAAAAAAAAATAGATCTGCTGTTGCAAACACACAAATTTAATTAGAAATAACAATTGTTTTCATCATGATGAACTGCTTTACAGCAAATTATTAGAGTTAATGATTCAGTCACTCACTCATAACACACATAAAAGACATTCACACTACCTACTGGCATAATGGCGTAACTGCCAAAAAAGGTCACTGAACAAATCTCTTTAGTGCACTGATTTAAAAGATTTGAGTCACTGGGGAGAATCAAAATCTTCAGCAGTATATGACACAGCAGTGATAAGAATAAAAACCCATCCATTCTTCTGACACCTAAGCATTTAGATTGGCTTGGAGAATGACCCAGATGAAGTGGCTGCCAAGTACTGGGACTTAATATCTTTTTTCTCCTTGACCTTAAGAGACACTATTTATTTGTGTGTCCACTGCTAAAACTACACATATTTGCACACAAACACAAAATGTGTAGACACACACATATCTACTGGCATATCAGTGAACAAATCCAAGTAGCTGGAAAATAGACCTCAGCCATTTTCTAGCCACTTCCTGAACGGAAGTCCAGACAGAATGGGTATAAGGGAGGTGGGGGTGTGTGTGTGTGGGGGGGAGGATCTGCACGGTCAACCGATGTTTACTCAACTGCTGCTTAGTGTCAAACTTAATTCAGCTGAATGTTTGTTAAGAGAAGATAAGGTCCACGAGTCAGATGCTAGCTTTTCTATAAACCTGTCCAACTTTTGAGATCAAAAGTCACTGATCTGAAACCTGCTGTGTGTTATATATACACACACACACATTATATATATATATATATATATGTGTGTGTGTGTGTGTGTGTGTTTGGTATGTAGATGCTAATTCAATTTTCATAACAATCCAATCCTATTTTCTGCTGTTTGTTAAAAAAAAAAAATTGAAAGGTGAAGGTTAAGTGAAAGGGTTAATGAGAGTCAGGGTTGAAAGAGAAAGTAAAGCGTTAATTAAAGTCAAATTCGAACTGTAATATACCACATGAGCACCATAGCTTAAAGGGATAGTTCACCGAAAAATGAAAATTTCTGTCATCATTTACACAACTTCAAGTTGTTCAAAACCTGTATGAATTTCTTTCTTCTGCTGAATACAAAAGACATTTAGAAGAAACTGGGTAATCAAACAGTTGATGGCACCACACTGACTTCCATAGTATGGAGAAAAATATATACTATGTAAGTCAATGGGGTCCATTAACGGTTTGGTTTCCGAAATTCTTCAAAATATCTTCTTTGTGTTCAGCAGAAGAAAGAAATTCATACAGGTTTGGAACAACTTGAGGGTGAGTAAATGATGACAGAATTTTCATTTTTGGGTGAACTATCCTTTAATGTTTCTAGACTATGCATACCACTACACCACAGCTCTGATGTTAAATACAGCTAGTTTGGCTGTTCTCTGAGAGTTTGTGATTAGTGCATGAGTAGGTCGGCTCCTGGATCACTTCCAGCCAAGTTACACAATCATGTTTTGGTCTAGCAGAACTTCTCCTTTTCCTTCGATTTACTGCTTTCTCTACATAGCTTCATGCATATTAAAAGCACATTAGGCCTGATCTACACACACATGCACACTATATGCCAGCACACAAGCACATATATAACAGAATCATTGTGAGCATGTAGAATGCAGACCTGATTTACTATCATGTTTGACATGGGTTGTTTCGCTGTGGTGGAAAACAGCAAGATATGGCGACACTGGCTGAGGTACACTACATCTGGAACACAAACGTGGCAGAACAGTATATCGTTTGATAAATATAGTTGTAATGTTGACTATACCATGTTCATATAGGAAAAAATGTACACAAAAACATTATGAATTAAAAAGATGGTGAGGTTAAAACAAACTCATGATGACAGCTCGGCAATATTACCTTCCTTCTCGTCTGTCTGCTCAGACTGATCACACGCAAACAAAGCCTCTAAATTAAATAAGACAATCCAGCTGGGTGTTACTGTATGTAATAAAAAAGACTGTAGAAAGATATCGCCTATCATGACCCGTATTATCAAAGTAGAGGGTGCTAAGGGAGGGGAGAGAGACCCTCAGAACAATGGGGAGCTTTCACATGCTGAGGGCCGCAAAGAGACACAATAACTCGCTTTAGTAATCAGAACTCACAATAGACAATCTATCTATCATGAACTACAGAGGGAAGGAGGGAGAGAGGGAGAGAGATTGTCTGTCTGTAAATATGCCTAAGAACAAAAAAAAAAAAAAAATGATGAATATGAAGTATGATTGGCTCTGGACTGGTCCAACGGATCAGAAACACTTGCTTAAAAATGAGGAACACCAAATTAAAAAACAAAACAAAAAAAAGATTAGATAGATAGATACAGTATCTTACAGAAGTGAGTACACCCCTTACATTTTTTAAATTATTTTATTATATCTTTTCATGTGACAACACTGAAGAAATTACACTTTGCTACAATGTAAAGTAGTGAGTGTACAGCTTGTATAACAGTGTAAATTTGCTGTCCCCTCAAAATAACTCAACACACAGCCATTAATGTCTAAACCACTGGCCACAAAAGTGAGTACAACCCTAAGTGAAAATGTCCAAATTGGGCCCAAAGTGTCAATATTTTGTGTGGCCACCATTATTTTCCAGCACTGCCTTAACCCTCTTGGGCATGGAGTTCACCAGAGCTTCACAGGTTGCCACTGGAGTCCTCTTCCACTCCTCCATGATGACATCACGGAGTTGGTGGATGTTGCGCCTTGCGCTCCTCCACCTTCTGTTTGAGGATGCCCCACAGATGCTCAATAGGGTTTAGGTACCCTCAGCTTCTTTAACAAGGCAGTGGTCGTCTTGAAGGTGTGTTTGAGGTCGTTATCATGTTGGAATACTGCCCTGCGGCCCAGTCTCCGAAGGGAGGGGATCATGCTCTGCTTCAGTATGTCACAGTACATGTTGGCATTCATGGTTCCCTCAATGAACTGTAGCTCCCCAGTGCCGGCAGCACTCATGCAGCCCCAGGCCATGACACTCCCACCACCAAGCTTGACTGTAGACTGTAGCCTTCCTTCTGGAACGACAGCCATGCAGACCAATTTGATACAGTGTGTGGCGTATGGTCTGAGCACTGACAGGCTGACCCCCCACCCCTTCAACCTCTGCAGCAATGCTGGCAGCACTCATACGTCTATTTCCTAAACACAACCTCTGGATATGACGCTGAGCACGTACACTCTACTTCTTTGGTTGACCATGGCGAGGCCTGTTCTGAGTGGAACCTGTCCTGTTAAACTGCTGTATGGTCTTGGCCACCGTGCTGCAGCTCAGTTTCAGGGTCTTGGCAATCTTCTCATAGCCTATGCCATCTTTATGTAGAGCAACAATTTCTTTTTTCAGATCCTCAGAGAGTTCTTTGCCATGAGGTGCCATGTTGAACTTCCAGTGACCAGTATGAGAGAGTGGGAGCGATAACACCAAATTTAACACACCTGCTCCCCATTCACACCTGAGACCTTGTAACACTAACGAGTCACATGACACCAGGGAGAGAAAATGGCTAACTGGGCCCAATTTGGACATTTTCACTTAGGGGTGTACTCACTTTTGTGGCCAGTGGTTTAGACATTAATGGCTGTGTGTTGAGTTATTTTGAGGGGACAGCAAATTTAGACTGTTATACAAGCTGTACACTCACTACTTTACATTGTAGCAAAGTGTCATTTCTTCAGTGTTGTCACATGAAAAGATATAATAAAATATTTACAAAAATGTGAGGGGTGTACTCATTTCTGTGAGATACTGTAGATACAGACAGACAGACAGATAGGTAGACAGATATAGATGCAGACAAACAGATAGGATAGATATAGACAGATGGATAGACAGATCAAAAATGCTTGCATAAATTTAAAAAAAAAAAATTAAACTTAATCTTGTGATGTCTAAATCATTTTCATCATCTTTGTTCTTGTACAAGGGAAACACAATGAATTATGTAATATTGGATTTACCTGAAATTGAAATAAACAGACATAAAATATAATAATAGTAACTGAAATACACTATGCTGCAGAAACAGTGTGAGAATGTCAAGTCACCTTACCTTTATTTATATAGTGCTTTTTACAATGCAGATTGTATCAAAGCAGCTTTACGATGATAACTGGTATATAAATTTGGCTGCACAGCAGCTTTTAAAGAAAATGGTGCCATTATCCATCTTAAGTAAATTCAGTATTGATTCATTCCGATGTAAGGATCAATAGTTATTAATTTAGTTAATTTATCTATATCAGCACTGGAGTAAACAGTGATGTCATCATCCAGCTCCGTTCAGTTCGCATACAATGGTGTCAATGCAGGCAGATCAAAACATTGCTGAATATCAAATGTCAAGTGTGCAGATGACATCAAATGACATCCTTAGAAATAAAAAAAGCATTGAAGAGAGAGACAGAGAGAGAGAGTAGCTGGATAATATATTTTCTTGTAAAGGGAGAAAAAAAAAAAGTTTTTCCCCCTCTCATAATAAAATATATATTTTTGTCAAACAATCAGACAATACAAAGGCAATGTGCTGGCTATGTGCTTGGACAGTTCAGAAAAGCTGATGTAAAGGGTTTTTTTCTAGGAACATTACAGAAATGACAACCATCTGAAGTTCAGAACTCAACGTCAGATGTAACATATAGTGTAAATAGTGTTTTAAGAGCCTGGTGGCCTGGTTCCTTATTAAACTGATTACTGTGTGTGTGTGTGTGTGTGTGTGTGTGTGTGTGTGTGTGTCTAAACCAATGTGTGTCTGGGCCAAAACCCAAAGCCATCTGGACAGAGACAGAGAGATGGAGTGAGTGGTTTAGAAAGAGGGCAAACAGTCGTGTGTGTGTGTGTTCAACCAAGCTGACATTCTTTAAAAGGTGCATACATAAATATTTCATTATGTTGCAGAAGCAGATACGTACAGCAAGTTGTCTTTGAATTATACTGTTTGAAGATGAAGTAAATGGTGTCCGGCTGGACATTTAATCTCAATATGCCAGCCTCAATATACTGACTCACTCATGCTGGATTTTCATATCAGTGTGCCTGATTTTAACAATATTTTTCAAAAGTACTAGTAATTTTCTTTGTGTACAAAAGTTTTTGGTACACCTGTAATAAAAGTCTGAGGCGTTGCTGAAAGTCTTCAGTATGATATAATCTGTTTTTTAAACTCTCTGACAGTGTAAGTGTTGCATTAACTATCTAGCAATGCATCTAAAAATGCTCAAATAACCATATATTACAAAACTAAGCAATGCTGAAGGAAAATTAACCCCATGTAGGCGCTCCCACTTACTGTATGAACGCGTGGCACAACTTAAGCCAGCAAAGAACAGCTATATAGTTATAAATAGCTCACCACACGTGCCCGCTCAGACACACACTGTTTTCAAGTCAAGTGTGCCAACTGGAGCGCCAAACAAGTTGGCATTTCAGTGGACTACAACAAATGTGTCAAACTCAGAACATCCAAAATAAAAGACAGCATTACCCAAACTGGCATTAGATTTCAAAAATGAATAATTTTACCATATTCAGGAGTGTATCAATGGCCATACCCAACAATTTAAACACAAGCCCATCTGGAGCAAGTAATTGGCCACAATCACTTTTAATGTTAAAAAATACCTCCCCAAATGTTTGCTCTCCTGTTACTATGGGGGCATACAGCCTCTCTCGCTTTCTTTCAGCCAATCTGATCTTCTAACCTCCATACTGTTTCAGCACTAGGCAGAACCTACAGAACACACACACAGGACACCTCCTTATGCCCAGAATAACCCTTTGCTTCCTGTTAATCTCTGCTGAACAGGTGTTGCTATTTACAGCACACAAATCCATCCACTCCAACAGAGGAATGAAGCATAGAAAGACGGAGACTGTGAGCGAATTCTTATGAGAAAGAGAGAAATGTCTTCATCCACAATTCTCATCTCTCCTTGGCATTAACATGTGCACTGCAAACAGAACATAATCAAGCATTTTGGCTTACTTTGGCTGAGAATCATGGGTAAAACTGCCTGACCACAGCAGTCAATTTTACACAGGAGATCTTACCGTGTTTCTAAGCACTAAAGGCTATTATATTCAACAATCCAGAAACCCTTGACCTGAATGACTCATAGAGAGTGTGAATATTATGCAAGATGGATAATCTAAATGCGGGGTCACTCATATAAACTGATGAGGGCAGTTATTTGTAATGTAAACTAGATTTTACATTTTATGAAGAAAAAAAAATGAATGGTGTCCGTCCGTTTGCTGGTGTGTTGCTAAGTTCTGACTGATTTTAGCGTGTTGCTAGGTGGTTGTTTACAGTCAAAAAGCCTAATACTTAACCTCAAGTATGAGCAATAATAAGACTATGCTCCACTAATAATTATATATAGGCCATATACATAAAAATCTGCCAGAAAATGCTCTGAAATATTTTGTGCAAACATAAAAATATTTAATTAAAAGAATATCTAAGACACAGGAAGTTTCCTTTGAAGATTTTTTTAGTTTTAATTTGCATCTAAATCAAATCTGCCAGGATATGATTTTGCATAACAATCCCATATATTCATTAAACAAAGCACAAATGTGTGAGGCGTCCTAACAATGTATAACAAAAGCATAAATAGCACAAAAACGCCCACTGCAATTAGTGTGTTGCATGTGCGCTGATCGCAGACCTCTTGAAAGGACGGTGAATAAAACTGAGAGGAGAAGGAACAGATGAGGAATGAACCTAATCACTGTGTCTCTCTCGCTCCAAATTTTCCTCTCCATCTATCTAATCTACTCATTAAGATGTGTCCAAGACATTTCCCCACATAAGAATGGAAGGAAATCAGTTTGGCTGCAGCAGTAATGACCGCTCAGTGGAAATCTTTCAAAACTTCAGTCTCAAAGAGGAACTGCCTTTGTTCCAGCAGGAGTTGCTGATAGACGAGAGAGAGAGCAAGGCAGATTGTTTACTTTGGCACTTCTGAGATCACCTCCTCTTTCTCCAGATGAGGATGATTGACATCGAGAGCATGGCGACAGCTCAAAAAATTTGTCAAGGAGAACAGAGCACAATAATTTTAAAGGTGATTGTCTGACATATATATAGATTTTTTTAGATATAAAAATCACCTTCAGCTTTCCAGAAACTGTACTCTCATAATGAAATGTCATGTGAATATTGCTTCCGGTTCTACAGTAGGCACTGCGAAATCTCCCATAATTGCTCCTTTCCCGTGGCCTCCATCCAATTTGTCTCGATTCTGACATTCTGTAATGTTATCCACTGCACAAAGACCAGCCTCAGAGCTGTTCAATAAGACATGATGAAAATGAATACACGCTCTCTGTGAGGGAAGAAAAAACTGCAGGGGAAAAAGTCAAGCTTAAGTTTTCCAGTGACAGGTTTTGGGTCAGAGGTCAAATGGCAATAAAACACATTTCTGAGTACCACACCGTAGGGCTGTGCAATATGGACAAAATAATCATATTGCGATTTTTTTTTTTAATGAATATTGCAATTGCGATTTTGGCATCTGCGATTTGTTTTTGCTTTTTCAAACATGCTACACATTCTAAATGTATTCAGTGCACAAGAAGTGCATAGAACATTTCACAATGAAATAACATAGTATTAACAGCTTGATAAACAAAACTGTAATAAACTGTCTTTAAAACAGACAACATAAAATAAGTGCACACATTTCACAATGAAAATAAAATACTGTACAGTAGTATTAACTGTTGATAAACAAAACTGTAATGAATTGTGTCTTAAAAACATAAAATAAATTAAGATCAACTAACCTAAACTCCAATCATAACAATAAATAAAAACTAACATTTTCTCCAGTGTGATCTTCTGGAAAGTATGCTGTTTGCAAGCATCGACTTTTTATTTCAAAGTTGTCATTAATATAATGGACCGATAAACTAATGATAAAATCATTCTGCTGGACCACATCGTGGCCATCGTTTCACCTGCTCAAGCTCGTATTCAACGCCCGCCTTACATTTCTCATACATTTCGAGAATAGCAACTTGTGTGAAATTAGTGCGAGATAGCAGCTGGTATCTTTTGTCGAGTGTTTGTATTCGTTTTAGGAAGCCGTCTTTACTAACGATGTACGCAGGCACCATGTCTTTATGATAGGTGATTGCGTCGGTAAATTCATTGTGCAGTTTTGATCCTTTCTCATAAGGCGTGACACTTGCAAATGCTTGAACGATGGATACTTGTTCAGTCGGTTCAGGCTGGCTTTGAGGTGTGATTTTGTCGACATGCATTGATCGTTTTTTTTATGGCACGGTTTTAAGTGGTGGAACAGGTTTGTTGTATTTCCCCGTTTCGTTGCAATAATCATTTCACAGGTCTTTGCAAATTACCTTGCTCTCTGACACATCCTCTCTTAAATCCAAAATACTCCCGAACGACTGATGTTGAATTTCTCTTTGGCACCTAATCATTTTATTCTGACCTGCATCCATATTTTATGTTCTTTCCTCCTGTACGATTTTGTTCTCCTATCAGCTTTGTTGTAATTTGTGCGGTGCGCTGAGTGAGCTCTGATTGATATTAAACATGCGCACAAGAACTTTCCAGTATTCCGAAAGGGCTATATGCACTGAGCGTTCTTTAGAACTTCTGCATTAATATAAACCAGCTCGAAAACTTCCGGTGAGATGTAATTTGCTGGTGTGTTGAGCATCAGTAGTGTGATTGTTTGATAGTCTATAATCAGAATATAGTCACTTAAATAGTCAGGCATAACATTGATTTAGTTATTCAAACGTAAGACAGCATAAATAAAAAAATAAAAAAATAAAGATGTACCACAGTGTTCCTCTTTGGCTAAATTCAATTCGACAATCAGTTTTCACTTTTATTTAAAAAAAATTTTCAAAAATTAAATAGTGATTGTGCACTTTAGTTAGATTAACTAAATAAAAAACTGAATGTGTGTTTTTACAAGTGTGCTGAAATCATTGATCTTGCGCTGCAGCTGCTGTGATTATAAAGAGAGCGGCGCTCGCTTTCTGTCATTAATTCACAAGAAAAGTTATTGTTTTTCTTAAGATTTTTTGAGTATTTCATACTTCACATTGACAAAATGTATTTTTAAACCTAGTTATTTTACAAAGTGAAAAACGATTAGAGGAAATGGCTGATATATGCGCAAATAAATACTCTGCCACCACCTGCTGGTTAAAGTGGTAATTATTGTCTTTTTTTATTTTTAAATAAGTGTTTTATATCAAATGTTGAATTTCCTACATTTTGAAACGTTCGGTTTTACAATGGGGACGATCTCAGAAGGATGAACAAATAATGTTTGTGGTCATCACATTAAAAATAACAATTGCGTGTGCGTGTTTAAACGGTCCCAATAGCTTCGTCTTTATTGCAATCAATAAAACTGGTTTATTGGAAAATTAGGTACATGTGATAACTGCATTAAAATATGAATACAACATTAAAAAGTCAACCATTGATGGTTTTGTGTCGATGTACATCGACTACAGAATGAACAGCTAACAGTTCACCGGAAATGCCTGAGCTGTCTTAACGACAACCAGGAAGTAACCGTGCATATAGTCTATTAAAATATAAATAAATTAATCAATAAAATAACAGCCTTATGCGGTTTAGAAATCGCATGTGTTCAAATCGCGATTGCTTTGCGATTGCGATATATTGCACAGCCCTGCCACACGGGAGACATTCTGACATTGTAGTAAAAGGTCTAGCACTTTATTCTGGAACCCTACACACAAAGAGCACATTTGTAATCACAATTTCAGTCTAATCATCTTTCTTTTAAGAGCAGCATATTATCAGATGAGCAACATGAGAGAAACTACTTGAGCAGTATTGAAAATCACTAATCACCGCTGTGCTTTCCCTTAACAAATGATAATATATTAGCATAATTAAGAGCCAGATTTAGCAAATCCTTTACCAAGGGATGAGATACAATCTCAGGAATAGAATCACTCTTTTGATGTATTAATACCTCAGACACGCTCCCCTCATGGGTTTGTTTCAGTTCAACAGCTCTGACGGTTCTTTAGTTAAAACTAAGTCTCTAAGCAATGAGTGAGCAATTTTCCTCCACACATAAAAGTATGCAAAGACCAACCTATTAAAGTGGCTGTATTAGTACCATCTAACTTTTGTCCTCAAGGACAGTTAGTTAAAGGGATAGTTCACCCAAAAATGAAAATTATCCCACCCTCAAGCCATCCTAGATGTACATGGGGGCTGACGCATGACGCAATGATGAACACAGAAGCACAGAGGATAGAGCAAAACAAAACACCGGTCACAAAAAGCTTCGCTTCAGAAGGCCTTTATTAACCCCCTGGAGCCTTATGGATTATTTTTATGATGGACGGATGCATTTTTTGGGCTTCAAAATCTATAAAGCTTGAAAGAGCCAAGATATTTTTTAAATATATCTCAAATTGTGTTTGTCTAAAAGAAGGGTGAGCAAATCATGGTATAATTTTCATATTTGGGTGAACTATCCCTTTCTTGCATCAGACACTGTCAGAATTTAGTAATTTAATCAGTCAGGCTGTTTTTGCTGCTCTGCCTTTAAAATGTTTATATGTAAATTATCTGAATTTTGAATAATCTTTTACATGAAAGCAAACGGCATAGTTCAGGCTGGAAGCTGGTGAAAAAAAAAGAAAAAGAAAAGTCAACCTCAAACCAACTGTTTGGTCGATTAGTTGACCATCATGACCTGCTCAAGAACATTTATTACTATTATCAATGTTGAAAAGAGTTAATAATTTTGATTAATAGAGTGTTCAAAAGAACAGCATTTATTTATAGAAATGTTTTTGGGGTTTTCTCCTGTTACTTTTTACTTTTGGTCAATTTAATGCATCCTTGCTGAATAAAAGTATTAATTTCTTAAAAAAAAAAAAAAAAAAAAAAATTCTTATTATGTTACTATGTTAATCTAATCAGGGTTGTGACATCATGCCCCTGATGTTTTGCAGCTTGGTTGCAGTAGGAATAGTTGATCGTCAATTCTTGACCCCTTTAAAAACAAAAACTCGCCAATCTTGATAAAAATCGATGAATTAACAAAAAACTAAACAAAACATAAATGCAAATAAATGTATCTGATTTGTTAAAAACTCACTTTTAAGCATGTCTCACAGATAGAAGCAGAATTAGACCATGGATCTAAAATATAAATAATATAATTTTATTATAAATAATTAAAATAATACTTCAATTTAAAACTTAAAGATTTAGACTGGAATACATAAAAGAGAGACCTGTGTAATGAGCAAAATGCTCTCAGCCTCACCAGAGAGAGAGAGAGAGAGAGAGAGAGAGAGAGAGAGAGAGAGAGAGAGAGAGAGAGAGAGAGAGAGAGAGAGAGAGAGAAGAGAGAGAGAGAGAGAGAGAGAGAGAAGAGAGAGAGAGAGAGAGAGAGAGAAGAGAGAGAGAGAGAGAGAGAGAGAGAGAGAGAGAGAGAGAGAGAGGGAGAGGAGAGAGGAGAGAGAGAGAGAGAAGAGAGACGAGAGAGAGAGCATTCAAAGCTAATGCACAAAACCTAGACTGAAAGAGAGAAAGAGACAAAAAGGAAAAACTGATATTCTTGAGGCACCACAACTCAGAAAGTGTGTAAAAAAAAAAAAAAAAAAAAAAAAAGGAATGAAGATGCAAGAAGAAGCTATATACCTCATACTATGCTGTGAGAGAAAAACATGAATAAAAGCAGGATGATGGAATGGCAGACGTACTCCTCTGAGAGACACAGACAGGAAAGAGCGTAATGTCTTCCCATGAGAAGAGTTAAAGGGAAGTCAAGGAATCATGAGGTGTGCGTCAAAGAGATGCTCTGCTTTCTCTCCCCCACAGACGCACACAAAAATAGGACACCAAATCAGAGCACCATTCTCTCCTTTTGGTCGGCAGAAATGTCAGTGAATGCTGAGCGACTGTACACAGCAAAATCAGCACAAAATCGGAGGGAGATCGACAGACTGCACTTTCTGTAGAACATTTATAGAAAGTTTCAGGAGTTAAAACTTCACTGTTCACATGCAGTAAAACTTTAACACTCCTCTGATGGAAATTCAATTCTTCCAGTATTTCTGCACATTAATCAAATCACATAATGCGAGAAAAAGTGGAGAAATGTAGGTTTATATAAAAATCAGGCATAGTCAGCTCACGCAGATTTTTCCCCCATTGAATTCTGTAGAATGTTTTTAATACAGTAAATTGTGTCAAATAGAGTCAATGGTGCTACATGCTAATTAGCTAATTTGGTATCTGTGCTCACAAACCTCAAAAGAAGCATCATAGATTTTTGAGCACCACTCATTCACCAATTGCATATTTAGGGCTTTTCATACTTGAAATGGTTAAACCTGGGTCATTCTGAAGCCCAAGTAAACGGAATCCTGGGTTATCTTGCTTCACGTTTCACACTGCTCATAATTTACCCAGGGTTAACAATTAGTCCTGGGTATTCATAAGATGACGTTTCACATCGTTTATTCCTAAACCCTGGGTTAATATTCTTATTTGCATATTTGCAGTGTCAGTGTCATGGATTGGATAAACGCAGCACGCAACCTGTTTACATAGGCTAGCTAGCTTTAGCATTACTCATCCTCGTATTGCCAACTGTATTATTGAATTTATACTGAATGAACAATTTGGACTATAAAGGTAAAAATAAAATGGTCTCTTCACTCAAATTGTCGTGTTTACTCCGGAGCAGGGTTTCATAACCCTGGGTAAAAAGTGGTGCTAACCCCGCTTCTAAATTACAAGTGTGAAATGTTCCTTTACTCAGGGTTAAAAGCGGTGTTTAGAACGACAATAACCCAGGGTTAAGCTCAGTGTGAATATTTTTGCTGACTTAATTATGCTTTTCAGTAGTACTGGTAGTACTTTTACTTCCATTGAACATACTCTATAATGTTAAATGCATTCTAAAATTCATGAATATGCAAATTAGTCCCCGCTTATTCTCAATTAAACCAGATCAACTACCTGACCCACTTGGTCAACTGTAGTAAAAGCTACATAATGACAAGTGGAAATATTGGTTGAATCAGCCATATATTTTTGAACCAGAAACTGATTCAGAAGATAAGGAGGAAGAGCGAATTATGTAGGGTCATCTACAAGTCGATGTATGTATTACTTACAACAACGTCGGACACATTGATATGATTAGCCTTTGGCTTGACTACATTATCAAACAGGTAATCTCAGAGTGACATCTGACAGCTCAGAGTCAGACAGCTGCCTTCTAAAAATCAGCATCCTTAGAAACACTTTGAATATCATAGAAAGTCAGTGGAGAAAGGCATCACAGTTCATCACAACATTGTAATATACATCATATACATAATTCGCCCATTATATCGCTATATGCACCTGATTTAAAGGTGTTCTTGTGCTCAATGTGGAAAAGACTGGTTACATGTTTGTGATGGTAGGAAACAGGGTATACTTGTCTTTGGTACACTGCAATTTTAAGGAGAAAATACTCAGCAATGGTGACTGATGAATTCGCACACAGTTTGTCTTAAAGCATATTAAAAGCACCACATCATAAACAACATTAAAAACTCGATTTTCACCACAGGGGGTCTTTAAGTACAAAACAGATGCAAAATAACATGCCTCTAATTACCCTTATTTTAATTTCATACACAGTGAACTCGGTTTAATATGTAACACTGGCAATATTATTCATAGTCTTCATCTGGAAATTCTTCCCAGATAACTACACTACTCATGTAGTGAGAACGGGCATAAGAGTCTCATTCATTTTGGGGAGCTCTTACGTTGCAGCTGGAGGAGATGATGAAGGGATCTGCGTGAACCGTGGGACTACAGCTTTGAGAACAATCCTTCTTCTGCATGTACACAATAGGAGGCACAGATTACTGATGCACAATAGAGCTATAACATGCATTGTTCACTGAAAATCTGCTAGCACAATTCCCACACTACATGTGGCCCGATCCAACTTCACTTTGTAAAACACGTCACAAACTGCTGATCATCTTATTTTCTCATGAGTTTCTCACTTGTGTGTTGTTTTTTATGACCTCGTTTGAAGCGTTTAATATAAAGTTCTCTTGCACAATTTTTCCATAGCAGCGCATTCATTTTTTTTCTCCCACTACTATAAA
This sequence comes from Elopichthys bambusa, assembly GCA_037101425.1. Classification (NCBI taxonomy): domain Eukaryota; kingdom Metazoa; phylum Chordata; class Actinopteri; order Cypriniformes; family Xenocyprididae; genus Elopichthys; species Elopichthys bambusa. The sequence goes on along the minus strand of CM074434.1, from coordinate 34,034,761 downwards.
GTGACATCACTGACAAAGGTTTCACAGACAATATGCAAGGTTACGCATAGTAAACGCTAACCTTTACGTGTCAGAGCTTCCACCTCTCATTATCTCAGCAGAAATGTTTAGTATACACTCAGATGCAGGGACTCCACCCAGAGTCATATAAACAGCATGGTACGAACAGCCTCTGTGGGCATAACTGGGATATTCATGCTATTGAGACTGTGCAGTAAACACGGAGACGTGGGTTCAAACCTTGCTCAGTCATTATGCCCTTGAACAAGACACTTAACTGAATGTACAGAGCAGCTGTTTCTGTGTTGTGACTGCTCTCTGTCTCTGCATGAACGATGATGTGGAGGATATGTATTGTTTGGCCAGGTGCTCATCCAAAGAAATGAGTCAAACTTGCAGCAAGGGCTGAACATAAATTAATAGGGCCGTCTTTGTACTGCCACTCATGTTGTGATTATGACTAGGGTTTGAGATGTTTTGGAGGCCGACAGAAAGCACCATGTTAGTGAACCTATATTAAAAGAGGAAGAAACACAGCATGTGGATGAATACAGTGATCAGGGTTTAATTAGGGTTTAAAACGGTTTAATTATCATGTCCAAAAAAGATCCAATGCCAATGAGAGCAATACACTGGCGTATCGATGAACACAAGCACACAATCTAAAGATTGACCAATTTATAATTTAGGCTTTTAGAAATGGAAATACTCCAGTGCACCTGTGAGCATAATGGCCAATGAGCAACTAACATCCGCTACTTCCCTTCCTTAAGAATCTCTTCTTTCAGCAGAGATAAATGATTGACCAGGGCACTTAGCAAATTACTTGACTTATTCAGTAAAGATCAGCAGATGTTCAGATGAGTGACAGAAAATAAATCTGCAAGGAGAAGACAGAATGATAGGCAGTTATAGACAGATGGAACAACAGAAAGATAGAATGACAGATTGATACACAGACAAATTGAATGACAGACAGAATGAAAGACATAATGATAGAACTTTAAATATCCATCTATCGACAGACAGACAGGCAGAAACAAACAAACAAATGAACAAACGAACATTAGATACTTTAGACAAACAGAACAAACAATAGATACGATCGACAGAACGAATGAACAATAGATAGGCAAACAGAACGATCAAACGTTAGATACAATAGACAGAACAAATGAACGAACGATAGATACGATAGACAGAACAAACAAACGATAGACAGACAGAACAAACAAACAAATTAGACATGATAGACAGAATGATCAAAAGATAGATATGATACAGACAGAACGACTGAACGAACAATAGATACGATAGACAGGCAGAATGATCAAAAGATAAATATGATAGACAGAACGAATGAACAAATGAGATACGATAGACAGAAGGAACGAACGAATGACAGACACAATAGACAAACAGAACGATCCAACAATAGACAGACAAACCGAACAAACAATAGATACGATAGACTGACAGAATGAACAAACAAAGGATAGATATGACAGACAAAAAACAAATGATAGATAAATATGATAGAACGAACAAACGATATAAGAGTCAGACAGAACAAACAAATGATACATATATATGACAGACAGACAGACAACGAATAAATGATAGATCGATACGACAGACGGACAACGAACAAATTATATAGATACAACAGACAGAGAAAATGGACAAATGATAGATATGATAGACAGACAAAAACAAATAATAGATAGATACGACAGACAACGAACAAATGATAGATAGATAGATAGATAGATAGATAGATAGATAGATAGATACGATTAGACAGATAGAACAAACGACAGACAGGTAAAACAAATGAACAATTGATCTATCTATCTACAGATGGACAGATAGATGGAGAAATGCTTCACAGACCATGTGCAGCTGAAATACAATGCTGTCTATAACAGAACCGGAAAACTTAACTGTTGCTGGCCAGCATACACCTCTAACTCTAAAATACAACTGTTGAACCATGAAGGAAATGTATGACCTCCGTATGAAACAATCATGAGATGGAATTTGCAACAAATTTCAATGGGGAAAAAAATGCCCCTTACCATGATCATTCAATCGTTCATTTAATCTCTTAAAGGGGCCCAAAACTGAGTTTCAACTCTCTTCTTATCTACAGGCTTCCTCATCCCTCAAAGTAAAGCCTGAAGGGCTAACACAAACTCTCTCTATCTCCGTCTCAAAAGGTTTAGCATGAATGGGGCTCTTTTGAGTGAAGCAGCGTTCCTCCCACAGTGGAAACTATGACAGGCAAGATCCAGCAGCAGGTAGGAGGCTAGAAGCCAGTTAGCCTCCCCTGTGGAAAAAAAACATGGTTTGGGGAGTTTCTGTCCTAAAAAAGATCTGCAGCCTGAAACAACTAGCTTTGAGATTAAGACCATAATGGTCAAAATTTAGGGCTGCGAGCGCAGAAGCCAAAGGTTATATATCTTGTGTGGTGGGAAATGAGTGCAGAAAAAAATAAACATCACCTAGAATTCTTGATGCCATTAGAGCAAATGCAATAGGGTTGTGAGTAGGTCCTTGTTTAAAGTCAAGTCTAAAAGCAGGTTTAATTTATTTAAAAAAAAAAAAAAGAAAATTTTTTTAAATACAGCCTGCCTTATATCGCAGTACACTGTAGAAGCCTGTTTGAAAGGACTGAACAGGAATCTGAGTTAATACCCGAGATTAAGCGTCTCTGAATGCTCACCTATAAAACATGACCAGTAATACACAGAATTGCTGTGGTCAGTGCCCTATAATAGTAGCATCTGTAAAAAAAGCAGTCATCCATGTGAAAAACATAAAATGGAGTCAACAGCATGGCTTATTATGTTAGCATCACAGAACCGCACACTTAAATATCCTCTCAAAACCATCACATCTAAAGTCCAGAAAACCTTCCAGATTTGTGTAAGGAACAGACCCAAATTTAACTTGTTACTAGGGGTGTAACAATATATTGTGTCACAATATATCTCAATACAAAAATGCAACAATATGTATCGTGGATAGTGACAATATGTACTGTGTATAGTTCCCCCAAAATGAAAATTACTGTGTGAGGAAAAAATTCAAGTTTACAGAGTTTTAGTGTCAGTACTACATTAAACTACTATATATAATGTTGAATATAATGTATAATAATGCAATGGGGGAATATTTGTGGGTTCTGACTCCTGATAATGCCAAATGTCTTGTGTCGCCAATAAAAAGTGGCCTACATTATTTTAAATATATCTAGTCAATGACAGAGTGCAAGCATATTCGTATTTTTCTGTATTTTTAGCTTCAGAATCATGAATATTTTTATTCTGGTGTCAACATTGTCCTGTGCATTGGGTTACCAAAGCCTATTCATTTCCACCCGCAATGTAATACCAAATTTAGCATTTTAATCAACAGTTCATTTTTTTGTTAACCTTTTACCATATGTCTTGAAGAACTGCAATAATATCGTATCGTGAGTTCAGTATCGTGATATATATCGAATCGTGATATGAGGGTATCGTTACATCGCTACTTATTACTCATGACAATGAGTAATAAGTAAGCTCATGACAATTAATATAATATAATAATAATTAGCAATTTATTCATTATTATTCAAAAAGTGATTAAAACGTGATTAAAACAACTTAACGTTGCTCAAATGGCAAAACTGAGTGAAGAATTGTTGAAATTTGCCAAATCAATAAAAAAAAAAATAAAACAAACAAACAAAAACTTCCAAATAGAAGTCTATGGGGGAAGCATTTGCATGCATAAAGCAAATGCATTATATGCATGCCAAAAATAAGCTTAACTTGTAAAAAAAAAAAAAAAACACATCTACTTTTGCAGATTTTTGCTATTTGAGTGCTATATCAGATTGAGTGCTATTTTTATGAAGCAAGAGAAAAAGAAATGTCCATAAAAATTCTCCCTTGCCTCCATTAAAGTGTGATTTGTGCTGTTCTCAGAGCAGAGCACTATTAAGGCACTACACCCAGTTTTATATATTTAAGTTTTGAGTCATGCCTTCCCATGGGGCCGTTCTCCCTCTGCGACCAAAACCGGTCCGTTTTTGGGAATGACAAGCACTGGAGTACAGAAAAAGCTGCATGCCATTCAAATATATTAAAAGCCCTTATAATACATTGTATTGTATATATACAGTCAAACCAAAAATTATTCAGACATCTTTGATATATTTTTTACTAGTGGCTGCAGGACACTATAGTTCATTTATGTAAGTGAGGATAGTAAAATAAAGTAAACTGTGACATATTATACCCAAAAATTCTTCATACAGTGAACTACCAGTAAAATTGATAAAAAATTGGAACCAAAAATTATTCAGACACTTTGACCTCACTATGTTTTGCTTAAGTAATATCTGGCATAATTAAGATTATTTTTTCTGACACAGTTTAACTCTGAGATTGTCATATTTCATTACCATTTTTTTTTTTAAAGGGGTGGTTCATTATGATTTTACTTTTTTAGCTTTAGTTAGTGTGTAATGTGTAACGTTGCTGTTAGAGCACAAACAACATCTGCAAAGTTACGACGCTCAAAGTTCAAAGCAAAGGGAGATGCTTTCTTTTAAAGAATTCTCTGTTTAAGGACTACAACAAACGGCTGGTAGGGACTACAACGAGTTTCTTCTGGGGTTGGTGACATCACTAACCCTAAAATTTACATAAACCCTGCCCCCAAGAACACGCAACAAAGGGGGTGAGGCCATGTTACCGCAATACAGTATGTAACACAAATGCAATAGCATGTCATAAAAAAAAAGCAAGATGACAACATAAGTTATAACCATAATTAAACTAAACTATACCTGTTCTATCTTCATGCAGCATATATTCTCTGGCTCTGTAAGCATTTTACAACAGTTCCCACATAAGCGATTTATAGATTATCATGACAGAATATGATAATCAATGAATTTAAGATATCCTACATCAGCTACATAAGTTCATCAACTAACCAATCAGAAATGTCCTATTGCATTCTTCATGTTGTCACTTCTTCTTGAGTCTCTCCATCATTGTCAGACTTCGGTTTGAACATAAAAGGCTGAACAGTTTGACATTTTCAGTGAGTCTTCGTGAGGTAACACTATGTGCTAACATGAGCTCTTGAAACCCTGTCCTCTGCTTAGGAGCAGTAGCTCATTTGCATTTAAAGGGACACGCACAAAAACTGAGCGTTTTTGCTCACTCTCAAAAAGTGACAAATTTAACATGCTATAAATACCTGTGGGGTATTTTGAGCTAAAACTTCACATACACACTCTGGGGACATCAGAGACTTATTTTACATCTTGTAAAAATGTCATTATACCACCCCGTTAAACTATAGTGAATAAACTGTATTAATGAATGAAATGTTCAAATAAATTTCGGTTTGACTGTATACGTGTATGTGTACACACACACACACACACACACACACACACACACACACACACACACACACACACACTTGTATATGTGGTTTACGGGGACTCTCCATAGACGTAATGGTTTTTATACTGTACAAACTGTACATTCTATCCCCCTACACTAACCCTACCCCTAAACACACCCATCACAGAAAACTGTCTGCATTTTTAGAATTTCAAAAAACACAGTTTAGTATGTTTTTTTAAGTAATTTGTTTATGTTGTAATACCCATGTCATTATACACATTTGTGTCCTCATAAACCATGTATACAAGAACACACACACACACACACACACACACACACACACACAATACATGGTCTATTCATACTATCAGTTGTCCTTGCACTGGGTGATGTATTACTGGAGACATATGTAAAATATGTAAAGTTTTCATATCTGTATTTTGTCACCCAGATGGATTGTACATAAACTGTATCTTTCCATAACAAATGTTAAATTATTTTGTACAGAATTTATCACACTTCATATATAATGCTGGGCTCTTGGCCTTCTATTTTTATTCTTTGCTTTCCATCTTTACTCACACACCGATTTCTTATAGTCTTACTCACTGTAGTTTGCTTCCAAGGTAATATAAGGCACTAGTCCTTAACATAATTAATCATCAACTGAATAAATTAATTGACTTTAGAATGCTCTTAGATTTAGTTCCTTAAATGCTCTAGTTACATCACAACTGCTCTGCAAAGGTTGAGTCAGCATGCACCGGGCATTCGGCTTTGTTTACACAGAGCGCTTGTGTTTTGTTAACACGCATGATAAGGGTCACAAATGACTTAGAGAACAGCCCAGAGGTATTTCACATGACTGCTCAGTGGAAACACAAGGATCAGTGTGCTCTGTTTGATGTCAAAAACATTAGGCTGTGTTTGCAATGGAATACTAGCATATATACTTACTGTATGCTCTGCAGTACAGAAAAATAGTATGTAATATGCAATGATAAACATTTCAAACAGTTTGATGATTTAATTAGATTCATTGCCTAATTTATCAGGTGGTGACGAGTTATCAAAGTAATAAAAGTGGTTATTTTAATTTTTTAAATACTTTTGGGGGTATCAAAAATTGACCAATCAAAGAATCAGCATGCAGTATAAATTCAAGAGTATTTATTTATTTAAATAGTTGTATTATTTAATTATTTAAATAATCATGTTTTACTTGATTTATTTAAATATATATTATTTATTTATAAAATAAATAAATAAATAATTTCCCTGCAGTTTTTAAAGTGAAGAAAGAGGATGATAATATTTATTTAAATAATCATGGCATATTTTACTTGAATTATTTATTCAAAAGTCAAGGGGAAAAAAAAAAATCAAGTAAAAATAAAAAAAAAAAGAAAAAATATAGTAATATTTATTTTTGTTTTACTTGTTTGCTTATTTAATTTTTGTACTATTTAAATATTTATAAAATTAATTAAATAATTAAATATTTTCCCTGTAGCTTTCAAGAAAAAAAATGTAAGTATTGTACTGTATACTATAGTAAATATTAAGAGTAGTACGCCATTCCGACCATAATCCAATGTGTGAGAAAAGTCATAAGACTGAACCAGTTATCAAGGTACAACACAAGTGGCCAATCAAAAGGCCAGAATGTTTTTTCCTTCAATATCGGCAGCAAACTCCAGCCAGCTGTTTTCTTTGGAATCCTGTCACCAAGCAACCTTTCTATTTGTGGAAACATGTCATATTCAGTTCTTGTCATTCATTAAACTTAAAAATCATTCATCCAGCTGAAATGAATAATCCAGATATTTGCAATCACTGCTAAACATATAGGCTTCTAAAACATTCATTAGTGTCTTTATTACACATATAAGCACCACATCTGTGCCTATGTTTTGATGCAGATCCTCTAATGCACAATAGATCTACTTTTGAACACAGGTCACATTTAAAACCCAGTAGGTAATGGAAAAAGAAGACAGAGGGTGGAGAAAACATGAATAGTCTGATAAAATCTGTTCCATCATTGCATCTGTTGTTCATTATAGATAAAAAAAATTGAAAGACCCCCCTACACGCACACACACACACAATCTCACAAAGTCATGAGATTTCATCCGAGACCATTCATTATCATATGTAGGAGGTTTGACACCATGATGGATGTCAAGTGTTAGAGTTTCAATGGGCTGTCTGGAGATTTTAATTAGTGACCCAAAAGCCTTGCACTCCACTTCCGCTCTGAACCCATCCATCTTTACAAGAGACCAAGAGACGAAAAGATGGAGAAGGAGACGGAGACGGAGAGGGAGAGGGATATGGTAGGATCTGTATTCAAACCAGCTGCACGAGAAGTCAGAAAAAAAAAAAGAAGAAGAAAGAAGACAGGGGATTTAACTACATGAAAGAGAGAGGACAGGAAAAGAGAAGGAAATCTGTATGGAGTGTCAAGATGGACTCCTACCTAACATCAATCTATGATCACAGGGTCTAAACTGAGATAACGTGGTCTCTGTTTACTCTCAGTTCCATGTTGCAGTAACCCAATTCAGTCTGAGCAAACATGATTTAACAACATGAAATTGTTGCAGAATGGCCATGAACTTACTATAGGCCAAATCTACCTGCGGTTAAAGGGTTAGTTCACCCCAAAATGTCATTAATTACTCACCCTCATGTCATCTAACAAGACGTTTATCTTCAGAACCCAAATGAAGATCTTTTTGATGAAATCTGAGAGACGTCAATTCCTCCATTGGCTGTCTTTACAACAAACACTTTGATGCTTCAAAAAGTTCATAAAGAGATCGGAAAACTAATCCATATGAATCGAGCAGTTTAGTCCAATTTTTCTGAAGAGACTTGATCGCTTTTTATGATGAACAGATTTAATTTAGGCTTTTACTCAAACGTAAGCGTTGATCAGCGAAGCTCACCAAACTTGAAAAACTAACCCTTTCCAGAAGCTCAAACATGCTGCATAACACAAGAACAAACCTTACTGGCTACGCATTTGAGCTTCCGGGAAGAAGTTTGTTCTTGTGTGTCATTCGGTTTAGGTTGAGCTTCTACTTATGTCTGCTGAAAATAAGAGACTTCTTTCAAAAACATTTATAAAAAAAAAAAAAAAAAAAAAAAAAAATTACAAACCCCAAACATTTGAACGGTAGTGTAGATTAAATATTGACTAACAAAAGCTTGATAACTTGATTGAAAATTCTTCCTAAACAACATGAAATCCACCTTTATCCTATATATGCCAGGTAAATAGTGCTTCATAAAAGTCAACTTGAGTGTTTAATGATATCCAACACAAAGGGAATTTTTCTGACCTGAGGTGTGCCATAGACAGCCAAAAAACATGCTCAGAGGTGAATTTTCACAAGTGTTGACCTTTGACCCTATGAATGGAGGTCAAACATCGTGGCATAAACACTGTAGGACAGAATAAGAATATAAACAATAAAAAAATAGGAGGAAGCACTTTCCATTTTCTGCCTGCCATTATTCAGAGCTGTGAACTCAAGTCACCGGAGGGCAGTGGCTTGACAGATGTAAGATAAGTCACTCTATGGAAAGTGCTGACACGGTTGGTAAATTACCAAAGGGCAGGAGGCAAAACATATCAAAAACATCAGTCAGACAAGAACAAATTCTGTAAAATGATGTACCAATAACATAACACCAAGGATGAGGACTATGGTCAAACTGGACACCACAATTATGGCATCAGTCATACTCTGACCGTTGATGTGAAAGGTTTCGACAGATAAGGAGACAGTGCGTATAATAGGCTTTATCTGTTTAATAGGATAAGATATAAAATCCTCTCATCTAAAATGCCTGGCTAAAAAAAAAAAAATTAAAAATAAAAATAAAAAGACTGAACAAATTGGTTGTTGGTAATTTGTGGGCACCTCATTCAGCCAAATTCTTTAAACAAACCAACCCAGTTGGCTTGTGCTGTTAGCTTTGAGTGGCTAACCTTTCCCTTCATTCAGTTGTATAAAAAGAACAACACACTCTTTTTTAGGAAGAGAGAAATTTCAGCTGCTGAACTGAGAGCAAAAACTTGAGGAAAAATTTGTAAAAAAAAAAAAAGGGACATAAAATGCTTATATGAGTTTGAAAACATTTTTTAGCATTATTACTTATTTACAAAGGGGTTCCCCCTTTTTTGAGGTTTCTCAAAGCTAAGGGTTAGCCACGTCAGCACAAGCCTTCAGGTTTTCTCAAGGAAGCAGAAATGCTTCACACAGAACAACAGGTGTGTTTCTGATGGTGCTGCTAAAATCCCATTCCCATCTGCTTCTTTCATTATGCTCATCAGACACATCAAAATGTTTTCAAATGCAGTGTTTACAGCAGGTGCTGTGACATATGCAGCAGGCTGGAAAAATCTGCTGCCATCTCTGAAGGGAGAAGCTCAAGTCAAGAGGTGTGGCAGCTGCTTCAGAAACACAACCACTTCTAGACACTGTGTGTGTGTTGTTTTAATTGATGCAAAGATTGTATAATGCTTGTGATTTTATAATGGGCCATTTAGTTATCAAGCCAGAAATCATCACATCTCTGATTTGGTCTTCAAGAAACATCTCTTATTATTATCAATATTGAAAACAGTTGTGCTGTTTAAACGTAGGTTAGGCAGTGTTTTCATGAACACTTTTTTTACAGATTAAATATTAAATTTTTTTACTGATAGGACTCAATAATAGAAGTGGTCTAAATAAAATAAATAAATAAATAATAAAAAAGTACATATATCTTCTGTGGAAGTCTCAGGACCAAAAAAATGTTGGCCAATCATTGCATTTGGTTCGAAAAAAACGAGCTTATGCTGCGTTCAGCACATGTTGCCATTACTGTAATTAAGAGATGGCAACCCATGACATTCTACTCTTAGAAGTTCATATCCTCAGACTCTGAATTATGCATTTTTATGTCAACACTATCAACGGCAAAATGAATCTGCAGCAGTTGAATGCTTTTGTTGAATGCAGGCGGTACAAGTAAGAGCTCTAAGTTACTTATTATTGTAATGTTATGTGCTTTGAGAACATGTGGTAGTTTAATGCCGTCTCTTGTGACGCTTTGCAGACTTTCATGTGTTTTGGAAGAGGCATGGCTTTTGAATATTTTGTAATATTATACCTTTAGCATATAGTTAATTGGGTCATGCATGCCATAAGGTACGGCACATATGAAGCTTCACATTTATTAAGTTTAAAGTTTTTTTTAGAATATTTTAATATTTTGCACCAAACAGGATGCTTACAGCCTAATGGTATTTTCAGAGAAATACGAGCTGATAGCTGATAGTTCTGTTACAATCTCCTTTGTACAGAGTCATCTTCACATCACACATAAACAGAGAATACGTGTATGTGAATGCTAGTGGAAAGCTCTTATAAACTTTACTTTTTAATCAGTAATTCATTCATCTGAGTATTCCTTCACACGATTATTAATTTTATATTGCTTGAGTGACAACTGGCTGACAAGATTCATCACACACACGGTTTACGGGGACTCTCCATAGACGTAATGGTTTTTATACTGTACAAACTGTACATTCTATCCCCCTACACTACCCCTACCCCTAAACACACCCATCACAGAAAACTGCCTTTTTGAATTTCAAAAAAAGTATGTTTAGTATGTTTTTTAAGCCATATACCCATATTATTATACACATTTGTGTCCTCATAAACCATATATACAAGAACACACACACACACACACACACACACAATCTACCTTAATTCTTTAGATTTTTTAGAATGCACATACTGTGGTAAGATGAAAAGCCACTGAAACTTTTCTGAACACAGGAATTGCAATATGGCTTAATTTATTTCAATGTCAGAATGCCCAGTTTCGCCAAAAGTCAATGAATTTGCAGGTATGACATCAGGTATCACCATAAAGTAAACACTGTCATAATGCATCAGCAATAGATCATAAGCAATCACTCCCACGTGTGCTATTCATTGATTGCGAACATGCAACAGCACCATGTTTATACTTTGGAATGTGCAGAGCTCACATATATTTTATTCAATCATCGCCTTTTGAAGTTCGATCAATATATTAAGCCATATTGTGATTCCTGTTTTTTTTTCATGCCCAAATTTAAGACATCTTGAAATAATAATAAAGGCTTTTCTTTACCATGTTAAGATATACTGAATAAGACTTTTCATGGCCTTCAATTTGAAAAAAATCAATTTAAGATTTTTAAGACTTATTTAGGACCAACGGGGACTCTGGAAAGAGAGACAACGAGAAAAAGAGAGAAGTAAGATTTTGAATTAAAAGTAATAGTTATATTTTATTATATATGATAAAGAAGAGACCTTGCAGACTAAGTGAAGGCAGTTAATGTGTCCCATGGCTGACAGCCGCTTGTGGGCCTAGCTGCTATATTTTAAAAAGAAACGGTGCCTTGCTTCTGTTCTGAGAGGCTTAAAAATAGTGTGCACTCAACCAGACACCACACACAGTTACCGTGCTGTTCCAAAACGAAACTCCTGAATGGCCTCTAAGGGTATGACTGTCCTTGTCATGCATCCAAGAGAACACTTATGTCCAACGCCTCGGTTAGTCCTTGGGTTAAACTCTCGCACGGCACCGTGGGAGGCTGCAGTGATGTTTAATCAGGTTTTCAGAAAAAAGACAAAGCAGCTCTTGAGTTAAAACAAGGACACTGTAGGCAGTAAGTGGAAAGAATCATTAGGCGTGTTATTCAGTACCCTGCAAGAACATCTGAGAATAGGATTTCTTCCTCAATGCAAGAATAACAATGTCAGAGGTGGGATGTAAAACCAGAAACTATGCTGGAAATAGAAAACAAAATTATAGTGTAATTTATTCGATTGTCTGTGGCTATACCAGTAAATAACAGACATATTAGAGATTATAGTGCCATGAATATATTCTATGAGAGTAATACCTGTTGGCGTAAGTAATGACACAAAAAAAAAATCTCCAGATCTATATGGGATCGTTATTGTTTGACGCAATGATGGGTGGCAGTAAAGAGGCCATAAGTTCTTCCTCACTGCACTGGCAGGCTTGACATTCACGAGTGGATGTGTTCTTCATGGATCAGAGGAATGTCTCATACACCTGCATACACAACTTGACAGTCTCAAAACTACAGCTGTCTGAAAAGCACAGGGTTTTCAACCAACCATTTTGCTGTCACATGTACTTGTGAGCAAAGCAGTGCAGAGCAAGAGCAGCTACTTACATATGCAGATAAATCTAGTTATATGTCGTTTCGTTCAAGAGTGAGGCTTCATTGTTCACAAAAACTATAAAAATACTATAAAGAAACTACATAAAAAGCTCAAGGTTAATCTGTAATTTAAAAGAAAATGTAAGATTAGAAGCAACAAGTAGATAAATAAAAGCACTGACATGCCTAAATCTCAAGGTCAAGGGTCAGGGCCTAAACAAAAGCATTCAAGACTATGCAGTGTGTCAAACACTAACAATGAATGAATTACTGCAAAAATGACACCAACTATGGCATCATGAATTATTTTTAAAGAATAAAAGCCATTAATTACTTTCAGAAGATTTAAGCAGGCTTGTGGTTTTGAGGTTCTGTTTGTTTGATTCAATCTCAGCTCTCATGCGATGAGGAAAATTTTCCAAGTCTCTGTCTCCCTCTCACATATCTGAGTTTAATTAGCAAGAGCTTTACACTCTATCCATATCCATAACCTCATTCATAATGATGATTCAAACACTGGCTGTGTATGCATTCACACACACAAAAATCTTTTCCACTTAGAAGAACAAAACGCTTGGCTTCCACTTTTTATCCCAAGGCTGCCCTCCCACTAAACCTCATTATAACACCAGTATTTGAGCGCAAACACTGCAAAGGGCTTTTTCTAACTACTGGTCATAAATGGACTGTAATTATGCTGAAAAGGCCACTACTAAACTGTGCAGCAGCAGATAATGGAAACTCACCTCACCTTATCATCAAATCTTTTGTCACATTTCCAAAACATTTTCAAGGCAAGGTTTTGATTACATCAATTCAATCTCGATTAACACTCAAACGCGTACACTTTAAAAACGCAAAATTGTCATTGCTCAAGTGTTGGCACCTGGACTTTAATTCCCAGCCAATATTTTATGGTGGGGCCAATGTAGGCACGATATGGACTTGAGTTACTGGCCCTACACGGGTTTGGGTTCATGTCAGCCCTATCTAAGGCCCTGTTTACACCTGATATTAGGATGCATTTTGGTCGATCGGATCACAAGTGGACGAAGCTAAATACAGGTGTAAACAGGGTGTTAAACGTTTTGAGATTGGAAGTGGTCAAAAGTGGACAGAGTTAATTGAAAACACATTTGACTGGATCGCTCATGTGGTCTAATGCATTTGAACAGTGCAAAAGAGCTTGCTACTGACCTAATGAGTAAACATTATGGAAAGCGCACTAGCCAAATGGAATTTAAACTTTGTTGGCTGAAGACCCTAGTTTGGTTTGAAGATGAAAAACTTACCAAGCACAATGTTCACAGTGTTTGGCGTGGTCTCGTGGCAGTCAGAGCAGAAACAAAAGTTGATGCTCTCCTTGTTGTTCCGTCTTCTCTGGACACATTCATTTGTAAAATACGCAAGCTTATTTTGTCCATTAGATCGAAAGATCTGAAAAAAACCCATACATTTACTCGACCACAGACCCTCCCCTCGAAGAAATCAGGACAGAAGTGGTTGAAAGTGGACAAAAGAGACAGATTAAAACACAAGGAGTTAAGGGGTATGTGTCTCCGTCGTCCACTTGAGATCCGATCTACCAAAATGCATCTTAATACCAGATGTAAACAGGGCCAAAATAAGCCCCAGTATGGGCCCTAAATGGATTTGTCCATGGGTTCCATATTGGTTTTCTCTGAATTAACTCAATAGCCCATAACTCAAGCACCTTTCGTGATTGATGATTGGCCCCACATTAGAGAGGCAAAGTGACAGCAGGAAAAATCATCATCAGCCTTGTGAATACATATTTACTGTTCTGTCAGCAACACTCTAAATGCTTTGCTGATTCAAACAAGCACAACTGCAAAAACAACAGGACAAGACTGTTGACCCTGTCTATTTCTTTAGCTGTTGTTTTCAGTCCTCCTAACACTCAACTAGACACACACTGTTGAGTGGGGTCAGCTGTCCACACTATCCAGATCAGACCTTTGACTCCCACCTGCCCACACCACACACACACACACACACACACACACACACAGACACAGACACACACAGACGCTGACACATTCAAACCACTTTACCTAACACAAATACGGTTTTAAATTTTGGGATTGGTAGGATTTTTGAAAGAAGTCTCTTATATTCACTAAGGCTGCATTTAGTTGGTCAAAAATACAGTAAAACAGCTTTATAAAATATTATTATATTTAAAATAAATGTTTTTTAATTTCATGACAACTTTTTAAAATGTTAATATATTTTAAAATGTAATTTATTCCTGTGAAGGCAAAGCTGAATTTTCAGCATCATTACTCCAGTCTTCAGTGTCACATGATCTTTTAAAAATCTAACTTGGTGCTCAAGAATAATTTCTTATTATCATCATCATCATCAATGTTGAGAATGGTTGTGCTGCATTTTTTAAGATTCACTGATGAATAGAAAGTTCAAAAGAACAGCATTTATTTGAATCAAAGTCACTTTTGATCAATTTGATGCAAAAAAAAAACAAAAAAAAAACTTACTAGACCCAAACTTTTGTGTAGGTCTAGTATTTACTTCAAAGGGTTTACCCAAAAATGAAAATTATGTCATTTATTACTCACCCTTATGTCGTTCCATACCCGTAAGACCACAAATTAAGATACTTTTGTTAAAATCCGATGGCTCAGTCAGGCCTGCATTGCCAACAAGATCATTTCCTTTTTCAATGCCCAGAAAGCTACCAAAGATATATTTAAAACAGTTCATGTGAGTACAGTGGTTCAACCTTACACTGTAAAAAATTGCTGTAAAATTACAGCCAATTTCCAACAGTAAAATACTGTTATTTCAATAAACAGTTAAATCACGTTAATTTACAGCTAATGGTCGATAAATTAAGCACTTGCGGTAAATTTACAGCATTTAACAGTAAACCTAAAAAAACGGCCTCATGCTGTAAAAAGCAGCACATAGGGGCGGGGCATCTTCAACACGAGCCCTCGTCGTCTTCAGAGTGCAGAAAGCAAGCGGTCAACGAAATCTCTTCAAAACTCAACGTCTATGTCTGCTAAAGAAGAAAACTGCTCAAGGTAAGTTTATTTCTTTGTTGTTATTTTACTATGTTGCACTCAACTTGTAAAATCGCCTTTTTTGTTAGATATTTTTGACTGTACCACATGGCGCGAATCGCGTGTTGCGGCCAGACAGACAGCTCTAAATGGGGGGGGGTGAGGCATTTCACTAGTCAGTGTTCTCCTAACTCCGATTATAACGCTAGGTTTGCTCGGTTTGAGAATAATTGACGACGGGCCGCTGATTTTTTTAAAAAAAATAATGCATATCCGAGGTTGTAATGCAGCCACGACCCAAAGCGCAATTCAACGGCCTGCGTCAGTTATTCCTCCTCGGTCACCAGTCACCACACCTCAAAACATTGTTCAGATGTTGTATTGTACACACGTCCATGTGCGAGTGTGTGCCTGCACTATATTTGTGCGTTTGTATGGGATAAGGAGCGGGAGAATGAGAGTATGTGTTCCATAGATAATAAAAATTTTATCCTGTTGTTTGCTATATTTTCGCTATATTTGCTTGATCAATTTCTTTGTGGGTGTTGGCTCTTTTGCTGTTGTAGGTTCTAAGGACGTTTGAGATAACTGAAATCGTTTGGTGAAGTGATGTGGAACTGTAATGCAGTCAAATCCGCAAGATGCCTGGAACTACTTGGACCTGCCTGGAACAGCTGTAGTATAAAGAGGAAATATTATTTGGTTTTCTTTTATAGGAACCTTTAAATTTATTTACATGTATTTCCGATTTAGATTGGGTCAGGGTCATGTATTCTTGCAAACTTTGTGCACACACATGATGTACCATTATTGCATGTTGTGAGGCAAATACAAATTCACATACATGTTTCCAGTTGCATACAGAATACACCCATAGCTTACAGACACTCAATTATTCACTCATCTTTGGTTACAATCAGTTCCTTTTACACACGGCTGAACTGTCTGGGCATGTCTTGGCCCCTGCTTCTGTTAAGATGATATTTTGTCTTGTTTTCTCTACTGTAACAAACATACACCCTCATTTATTTACTTTATAAGTTTCTAATTACGTTAATCTAGTTAATATTAAGGAAACAGTCTAGGAAACAGTTAATATTCTGTTTAATTTAAAAGTTTGTTCAGACTGTATATGATGACTATCTTTTGCCATGTACTACATAGTCACTAACATTTTCTTAATGTTTTCCTCTCAGACCTGGGTGTGTTGACCAGTTTCATCAGACTTCTTGCTTAATCCATCCGAAGTTGGTGTGATGTATTGGCCACCTCCCCCTTTTTTTGTCTCTTCTTAATGTTTATTCACACACTAGTTCCTCTCATTGGACTTTACAATTTACACTTTTCTCTTTGATGTTTTTTCCTCCTAAAACTGTTATCATACTGTTTAAATATAGAGAAGTATAGTTTCAAAAATAAGCACTCTCATTATTAATTTTCATGATATGCATCTACAGATCTCAAATTTATTTTTAAAACATTTGTGTTCTGCTGAAGAAAGGCAGTTGTACACATCTGGGATAGCATCAGGGTAAATGAATATTGAGAATTTAGTTTTTGAACAAATTCTTAAATGTATTCTTATTTGTGTTGTGTAAAGCAAGTGCTATTTTCTTTTTTCTTAACTTTATGCTGAGATTCAATTTGTCAATGCCCATTCTGCCTGTGTTTTGATAAATAGCAAATGATGTACCATAATCTATTTCTTCTTTATTTATTTACTCTCCATCTAGTTAAAATACAGTTTGACATGTCTGTACACATTATATACTATACTAAAGATTTTATGTAATGTATTAGTTTTTTTATATTGTAGAATTATAGCTGTAACCATTGCTGCAAGTACTTTACTGTGAAATTACAGTACAGCTGTAAATTGTAAAACGGTATTGAAATGGTAGAATTACGGTAAGTGGCTGGAACCACAGCTGCCAGTACTCTACTGTGAAATTACAGTAAAGCTGTAAAATGAACAACAGTATTGGTACTGTTGATTTACAGTAAACAGCTGTTAACTGGAAAAACGGCGTTGAAACTGTAAAATAACGGTAAATGGCTGGAACCACAGCTGCCAGTATTTTACTGTAAATTTACAGGTACATTTTTTACAGTGTAATGTTATGAAGCGATGAGAATTGTTTTTTTGGCGCACAAAAAGTAAACAAAATAGTGACTTTATTCAACAATATCTAGTAATGGGTGATTTCAAAACACTGCTTCATGAAGCTTTGAAGCTTTACGAATCTTTTGTTTAGAATTAGTGGTTCGGAGCGTGCCAAAGTCACAATCTTGTTGCTTTATAATATTAAGGTTGAACCACTGTACTCACATGAACTGTTTTAAATAGGTCTTCAGTAGCTTTCTGGGCATTGAAAGTGTTAATTAACTTGCTGTCAATGGAGGCCACAATGGAGAAACGTGTCACTTAAAGACAATGACAAGGATAAGCTCTATATTACAGGCTGAACGTGTGTGAATGCCAAGCAGATGTCATGTAGACACTTGATACTAAATATAACAGGAGTGGAACTATAGGATCAATTTAGTGTGCACACACACACACACCCCCTCATATTCTAGATTTACCCGATATAAACACAGTCATATAAACACAAACACGCACATGGAAGATCAATAAAATTGATCAACCCTGCAAGGCATGTATACAGTACACACCCACCCAGTATAGTATCACTTACAGTGTGCAAAATTCTTTTGAACATATGGATTTTCTTTTAACATGATCAAAATCATTTTAGACCATAAAAAAAAAAGAACTACGGCAACAATAAAAACTAAAGAGGTCTTAAATGTCAAATGTGCTTCATTGTTTTACCCTGAATTGATCAGGAAAATAGTAGCTCAGCTAGATTTCCCACTGTAATGCCCATGAAACATCATGGATGTCAGCCACAACAATATCTTCTTCAGCCTATTTAGTCCACATACTGGAACATAAATGAACATGCGTGATCTTGAGAATGAAACTGAGTAAAGGACACGTCCCAACAGGCTGGAGGAGGCTGCAGGAGACGGCAAGAAACAAAAGGGCCAAAGTAAAGATCTGAAAAGGAAAAAAAGGTTTTCCAGCCATACTCTCTGACAATTATGTCCCAGAGGAGAGGAAAACAAACAAGCCAGCAGAGATAAGACAAGATCCTACTTCTATCTGGTCCTTTCCACCTATACAACCCAATCAGGGCTTACCGTAAAAGCTTTTACACCGAAGCAAATAAGATGTTGCTCTAGACTTTTCCTAGAAAGTAAATGTAAGGCTCTTTCAAATACCTAGATTTTCCATCGAAAAGAAAACATAATATGCTTGTGTCATGATGCAACCCTTAAAAATAAAAGTTCCTTATTGGCATATAGTTCCATGAAGAACCTTTAACATTCATTTCCATTAGGCAAAAGGTTCTTTATAGTGGATACAGTTTCTTTTGTTTACTAAAAGGTTCTACACATAAAGAAAAAAAAAGATGGTTCCTTTACAGAATGTACACTGAAAGGTATTTTTGGGATCCAAAAATGGTTCTTGTATGGCATTGCTGTAAAGGCACTCTTTTTGGAACCTTTACTTTTAAGAGTGTATTATACGACAGTGCCGGAAAATCAGATTCTAGTATGCTAGTATGGATACAGTGAACCTCAAAACTAGGGTTGCAAAGGGGCAGAACATTTCCGGAAACTTTCCATGGTAAGTTAAGCTGGGGAATTTTGGAAATTTTCAAAAAAAGAAAAATCAATCCTCTGATTCCAGTGATCAGGGGCCGCATTTACAAAATGTTGTGTAGAAACCATTCTACATTTGATCACGATCATTTCTCAAAAAAACATTGTGCACAAATTGTGTGCAGCTGAATAGTTTTAGATCCCCCAAATTAATGTAATTTGCATATAAAAGAGCACCAGTCAGCATCTAAATTCTTTACTTGAGAATGGCAAGCAGCAAGAATTGCTTAGATTTTCAAATACCTGCAGTACTCAGACTCTCTGCCATAAGGAAAATTGCGTACATCTGCTTAGAACCTGACGTGGCGCTAAGCACTTTTCAACGTCAAAGACCTTTTTTTTTATAAATAGGAACGTTGGAATTTAGCATATGCACACTCAGTATTCAAATCTGTGTGTATGCACGTTTTATAAATGAGGCCCCAGGATTCTAGAAATTATCTGTGCAAGTGATGGAGGAATGCACAGTGCATGCAGGGGGTGTGGCCTCAATAGCCCTGCAGTTAGTAGTGTGCTGTGTGCATGCGAGAAATGTGCAGGGTAGAATTCAACTGAATTATACTGCATTAAATCTTGTTGTTTAACCAATATTATGCTACAAGATATTTTTATTTCAACTACATTTAAGTTCCCTGTTATAGGCTAACCTGCTAAATTTCCAGTTTATTCCCATTAAGTCCCGTTATTCCCATGGAAAGTTTCCAACTTTGAAAACTCCCAGAATTTTGCAACCCTACTCAAGATCAACTGAAGGAGGATAAATCTGTGTAAACGTAGCATTTGCATTCCTATTCAAGCAAGGGCGCTATACTATAACCTATGAAACCAAAAAAGGTGGTTGGTGGTATTAAAAGCACTATTAATTTCAGTCATCAAGTGAAAAAAAAAAAAAAAAAAAGACATTTGCTTAAAATCGTATCTGAGGCAGCATGCCTCATCTTCTGTCTTGCTTGAAATGCAATCAAATTCTTACAAAGACTGTGTTGAAGCATAGCAAAATCTTGTTGTAAAAGAAAACACCAAACTCTGACTCACAATGGCATTCAGCAGTCTGTTGGTCAGGATAAAGCTATAATTGTGGGCGCCTTCCAGAATTTTACAGTCAAATTGAATGGATTTGCATTGGTGATTTTATTCTGTCAGAGCACTGGGCTGACAGACGACAGGGTCACTTCTCATTTTGGCTTCTTTTGAGTTTCATTTATTCTTTTGCTTCAAACTGGCTTGATTGAAAATGACATAACCGTGTAAGGTGACGAATACAGATGAGCCAATCAAAAAGGTTTTCTTACAAACACACACACACACACACACACACACACACACACAGGCTATATATACACACGCCATGATACCCTCTGTCACAGACAAGACACAGTTCTCACACTACTGATGAAAGTCAAATTCAATTAAATTCATTCTGCAATATTATAATATATGCACCAAACCAAGAACTGAACCAAGAACTGAGCATTTCACAATCAACACCAATTCATTATGACAGCATCTGTTTACTAAATGCATTCACATCTCTTTTTGGCCACTACAATACATATTTCCATTTGTGTTATTTTAAAGTTCTGGTGACACACTGACTAACATTTAAAAGCCTGGGGTCACAGTAAGATTTTTGTAAGAAATCTTTTTTCAGAAAAGGTGCATTAAAATACACAATGTTGTGTTTTATGCTGTATTTTTGAATTCAGTTGGACAAAAGATGCTACAATTATAAACTGAAAGCATCTGCTCCATACATTGATAGATAACGGCCTCAGTTCAGTCTATGAAAAATTCCATAGTGGACCACCACCACTATTATAATGTATTGTATATAAATAAAATAACAAACTCAAAGGGGTCATGCTGGCCTTTACATCTCTTACATCAAAGCACCAGAGACCAGTGGCACCTCTGAGATGCTTTTAACAGTCTGAGTAACGGCACCTTCTCTCTGATGTGACAGTCTCCATTGTGGATCCAATTTCTGGGTTTATAATCACACAATTGTGAGTTCATATCTCACAATTGTGAGAAAAAAAGTTAGAATTGTGAGTTTATATCACACAATTGAAAGTTTATATCTCAGAATTCTGACTTTATAACTCGCAATTGTGAGAAAAAAAGTCAGAATTCTGAGATAAAAAGTCTCAATTACTGTTTATATTTTTATATTAAGTGGCGGAAACGGGCTTCCATAGAAAAGACGTTATACGAAAGGATGCATAAGTATTTAAATTAAAAGTTTAGTTTTGAAACACCAAAAAACCTAAGAGCTCATTGCTCATTTTTCAGATTTATTAGTTTATTTTATTCTTTACAGCTTTGAAATACAGCAAAGGGCAAAAACTATGACATACTTCTCTTTTAATCAAACAAGAACGCAATACTGCAAATGCAGTGAAATAGTAGGCGTAAATGGCAGAGCGTGCAGAATGGATGGAAAAGAGTAAGAGAAAGGAGGGTGGAGACAGCTCGGGTGGGCGCAGCTGAGGTGGTTAAATGTGTTCCACATGTTCGTAAAAGAGTCAGAGGCTTTTCCAGCCAGTGGGCAGATGAATGGTTGGAAAGGGGGATGGAGAAAAAGGTGCAGCCCTACTCACTCAGCTCCCTCCCTGCCTGCCACCTCTCTCCTTCTCCTGCTCCACTTCCTCCCCCTCCTGCTCCATTGCTGCCCTTTTCACCTCAGAGGTAACATACATCCTCACACACACACACACACACACACACACACACACACACACACACACACATACATACACACACACACACACACACACACTGAGAGCTCCAGTTACCCCAACCGGTCTGCTCAGGCAGCCTCTGTGTTTTGGGGAAGATTTCCAAGCAGGCTATGATTACGAAAGCCAACAGAGGCGCGGCAGAAAAGCCATATTTTTAGCTCTAGTGTGGGGTCAGGAGCCTTTTGTGTATAATAACACAGCGATAACCTGGTCTCAATTGAATGAAGCGTCTAAATTCCGAAAGTAAATCCCTGCACCACCTAAAATGAATTTATGCTGGTGAATGAATGGAAAGTACCAGCCAAAAACAGACAGATCTACTGGGGCAGATGAAGCAAACCAAAGCCCAGCAGGACAATTAAGTTCATTATGAGTCTCAGAAGCGTGTACAGCAGGGATTCTCCATCTTTTAATGAGAGGGAAAACTACTACGAGGGAGCAAATAATCTAGGGAGTTACTTGCCTGAGATATTCCATGTCTTGTTACCAAATTATTCACACAATAAAAGAAAATTGCACACTTCAAAATTCAAATGCAATATTATTCAATATAATACTATTATAACTCTCATTCATAAAAATCAGTTTCCCCCCAAATAACCCTAAGTATGGTAATTTTATTTTTACAGTTTTAAACACCATATTTAAAAGTAAGCAGGTGATTTTTGACATAAAAAGCTAAGAATCTGAAACAAATGAAACATTTTCAGCTTTCTTACTATATTACTAGAATGCAGGTTATGACACACTTAGCTGCTCAGAAATTGGAAGCAGTGTTTCTTGCACTTTACCACTGCTGAGCGTCTTGGCAAAATAAATTATATTTTACCAGAGAGTTGAGTCAGAATTAAATGCGATAAAAAGTTAAAGATAAAAAGTTTACCAAAAATAATTCAACAAGTCTTTCAACTGATATGTCATATTTTTAAGGCACAAACAAAAACAGTGCAATTCAGTGAAGTCCGATTCACAAACAAATGACAAATTAAAAAAAAAAAAAAAAAAAAAAAAAACTCACAAATTAGTTCCTGGTTTAAATCAGTTGGACAAATCTTCCACTGAACAACCTCACTGAATCCATCACAGCAGTTACTGAACCAACATCTGACTCACTCATCTATCATTACGTTCAGTGTCTCGAAATTAAGTTTTGTGTACTTAAGGTTCACGAAATAAAATAAATAAATAAATAAAAAGTTTGTCTTCTTCACAGAGTGCATTTTAATAATGTCTGTTTTTCAGCCAGCCATAGTGGCGGCTTCATCTGTTGTCACTTCTGCCATGGCACATTACAGATGTCGACACCCTGCTGTGCTGTCTTCAGGGGAAACAGTGTCAGAAAATTTTCTTTCACTGGGAAAAGCATCAGAGCACAATTCTATTAGAGGAGCACTAGCTGTGCAATGACAGTAGGATTTGTCATACTGGATGGAGAACCATGTGCACACAGATCTCTTTTCAGCATTACATTCTCAGACACTTAAAAAAGTCACCACAGTTTTACTAACTGACCACCAAATAAAGTTTTTCTGTAAGAAAAAGCTTCAGTTTTTGCCTGATTCTTTGAAGTCGTTTTCAGCCTGCAGCTATAGATATTTCCAATATTAAAAAAATGGAGTTATAACAAAATGGGCATTTCTTTATTAATTTGCATCACCGCTTTTCTCAGTTAAATGTAAGCATTGTATAAAATTATTACATGGCTCTCTGGTTAATCACTGCAATCTGCGCTCAAATATTTTTGTATAATGAAAAGTCTCCAATAGATCCACTCAAAATGCCTTTCATGGATGGCACACTGATCTGTCTGCATTATCTGAACCTAGAAGAGGCATAGTGATGGGGAAGTCTGGATGAAATAAGATAAAATGGCCTAGTATTTATTTGTCTGACTCATTCTCAAAGACTCAATATACAGACAAATAATGTTTCAATGTAATGTAGCTCATTAATGATCATGTAAAAGTTGCATCAGCAATCAATAAAAACAGGTCCAATGGTTTAGCCACGCATACAGAATCAACAGTTGCCAGCCTCATCAGAAAAAAAATTTAACTAAATAAGAAGCATCACTCAATTGTAAATCATATATTGACAGTTACTTTTAAAAATAATGTGTTACAATATTGCGTTACTTTTGAATCAGAGGTTCGGAGCGTGAAAGTCATGTGATTTCAGTAAATGAGGCTTCGATACATCATAAGAGTTTCCAATTTATCAGTTTGATTTACGCTACAAACCTCTGATTCGAAACAAAAGATTCATAAAGCTTCGAAGCATCTTGAAGCAGTGTTCTGAGATTATTCAACAATATCTAGTGATGGGCAAAGTCGTTATTTTGTTTGTTTTTGGTGCACAAAAAGTATTCTCGTCACTTTATGATATTAAGGTTGAACCACTGTAGTCACATGAACTGTTCTAAAAATGTCTTATAGCTTTCTGGGCATTGAAAGTGTTAACTGTCTTGCAGGTGATGCAGGCCTCACTGAGCCATTGGATTTTATCAAAAATATCTTAATTTGTGTTCCGAAGGTCTTACGGGTGTGGGACGACACGAGGGTGAGTAATAAATGACAGAATTTTCATTTTTGGGTTAACTTACTCTTTAAAGGTAGTGCAAGTTTGAATTGAATGTGACACTGAAGACTGGAGTATTAGCTGCTGAAAATTCACCTTTACCACCACAGGAATAAATTACAATTTAAAAGATATATTTAAATAAAAATTGTAAATTTGTAAATAAATTGTAATATTTCACAATATTACTTTTTTAAATGTATTTTGATCAAATAAATGCAGCCTTGGTGAGAATAAGAGACTTCTTCTTAGGGGCCATTCACAAAGAATGCATTTTTCCATTACACAATGCTTCTTTTCCATAGTTTTTCAATGTAAACACATGCTAGGCTAGACAGATGTCTTTATGATGACACAGCATTCTAAAAATGCTGCGCTCAAGATAAAAGTTTTAAAAACGCGTCTCTAGACCTTGCACTTTTTTCCTTCCACTAACCTGTGTCTCACATTTTTAACTGCAAAAACGCGTTCTGTGTAAACCGGCTCTTACTGTTTCAAAAACATTCAAAAATCTTACCAACCCCAACATTCTGAAATCTGAATGGTAGTGTATAGGGAAGCAAAAAGGCCCATGCACATCTATCATTCATCTCTCGACTGAGAGCTAACAGCTGCAGGTGTCAAAATGTTACGTTAGAAATTTATGGTCATGCATTGGTGTAACTGATAATGGGGTATAATTGTATTTCTCAGAGGGTGGACAGACTAGTTTAAGCAACAGCAATCTATACCAAATTAACACCATCAATTGAATCAATCTTCATGAGAACCGGCTTTACTTAATGTCAACTAACATGGGGAAAATGACTTGATCTCATTACTGTCATGTAGCCTCTAGCTAAGAATACATGAGCTATGACATCCAAAATTAGATTCCCACATCCATTCTAATACGAGTTCCACATAGGGTGAGAGTGAGTCATAGTAGGTTCTATTGTTTTAAACAGGCTTGCAGGGCTCTGAAAGGAAAAGATATGATTTAATTTTTGTTTTGCAGTGGTTGAAATCTAAACAAATATTTAAGACACAGATATAAAGGCTAAATTTTATATTTAGAGAATTTAACAGTAGAGAATTTTAGAGAATTTAACAGCTGTCAGAACAACTAATTCTCATTTTCATTAGTGGTAATTTACACCTGAAGAGTGGTAGATATTTGCTTATTTAATTAAATACAGTTTTTGCATTCTTTACACAGATAACTCCACCATATGCTGCATTAAGCAGAAACTGCACCATTTAATCTTCTATAGTTTCCTCTAGGGGATGCACAAGAAATACAAATCATTTAAATGAATGAGACTTAGAAAACTGTAGCCAAATCCACAAACTGCTCATGGTTATAATTAAAGTTTATAGCCTGTATTCACAGAGCCTTTATGAACAGTTACAGATCTGAGGTTAAGCTTTCCCTTTCTCCATCTTTCTATGCATATAAAGAGAAACACAACAGATCAATAACTATTTCTACCATCTATTTCTTGTTATGAACCTTACAGTCCTATTGAAAAATCACATGGAATTATGGGAGCTTCTGAATTTTTTCTCAGTTCCAGTCCTGATTTTAATTAGTTATAATTGCAGATTCATGGATATTTACCAACACTGACAGCAGCACAGCACTGTTCAACTGAAAACAAAAAATGACCTAGATTGAAATTAAAATCGCTTATCCATATCCAAGCTACTCATATGAATAATGCTGCAGATAGTAGAGAAGATGTGATAATGAAAGACTTAAGAGACTTTTGGGACTATGGGTTGTTATCCTTCTGTGAGACAAGAAGGAAAAGGCAACAAAGTCTAATCTGTTATTTCACAGAAAAATGAAAATTCTGTCACAATTTACTCATTCTTTTCAGCAGAATAAAAAAAATATATATTCTGAAAGAACTGTTTTATCCATATAACGGAATGGAATGGAATGAGTGAGTGAGTGAATACATTTGTTGTCAAACCTTCTCTGTGACTGTGGGCAATATTCATATCTAACATTGAAACCACTTTCGTCATTCTCTTTCCATTTTGCTTATCACTCCATCTCTCTGCTCGCTGCATGTTCTGAATGGCACACTAATAATCAGCACTGTTCTGCTCTGTTTGAGTCTCCAACCTGACAGATTAATTTTCAACAGAATTATGTGCAATTCATCAGCCAAATATTGTTCTTTCCCTGACATTTTGCTAAACAAAAGCAGTTTGTGTGTGTGAAGTCCTCCTCACATTCACATTTAGATTACATTTTCTTACAAACACTGAATTTACAAGAGTTTGTATTGTATTTGTGTGTGCACATACTTACACAGGGTGCATGTTTATCATGAAATCTAACAGAAGAGCATAAAAATATTACAGGCCCATTAACAAGAAAGCACAGCAGGGAATGAAGATTAATATAAATGGAGATGAGCGCTTCATTAAAGGCCTTAAATTTAAACTATAGCCCATTATGTCACCATAATGTTTAGAAATACTACAGACCACAGGACATCTACACACAGACTGCTGCTAATCCAATCTGTCCCCCATAAGGGAACAAGGGAAAGAGGTTAGACACAAATTAAAAGGGGGTCACTATCTGACAGTTCACACTGATATGCTTTCTTTTCATTGGCTGGAATGAGAAACTGCTATAGTCAAGCCATTTAAAAAGGTTTCAAATCTTTTTTTTTTTTTTTTTTTCTTAAAGATAATAAACATGCACCAGAAGCAAATTATTCTAAAGCAAAAATACCAAACATGGTAGAATACTATTTCTAGAAAATGTATCAGCACTGAATGCAGACCTCAACGCTGCTACTTCGTAATTTGTCTTTTGAATTACTGCTAAAAGCAGTTCTAGTCATACTTGCCGAGAGACTGATTCTAAAGTTTAATTTTCTTTCTACACTTATGTGATGTTTCTTACGAGCATTTCAGCAGTTCATTCTCTGTGAAAATGAGGGACTAAACTTGTTTCCTTAGCTCGTTCACAAAGCAAATTTTCAGAAATTAAAACTCAAAAGATGATAATAACAAATACAATATCTTAAAAATTGGTGAAGCCATTTTAAGTACACGTCATAAACAAATGGACAAAAGATATGTGGGAAGATCACAAGGTCTACACATCACAAGCCTCCTCACTCCACACTACTTCCCTTGACATAAATGCAGTGATGTAGTGAGGCCATATGGGAAAACGAACTGAGAACGACATTGTTAAGATTGGTGGACATGCCTGACAACACCCTTATGCCCCATTATTCCTCACATTCGAGAGAAAGTCATCACACAGCCTTTGTTGCCTTGAAAGTCTATCAACTGTTTTCTAGTGAGCAGTCAGTGAACAAGCATGGCCTTAGGTACTGACATTAGCTTTAATGCTGCACCTGAGTGCCGTTTTAAATACAGATGGCATTGAGGTTTTGAGGTCTGAGGCTGGACACAGATCTACCTTCACAATGGCTAGCAGAGGAAACTGAAAAACCAGTCTGTTTCCTATTATTTGCATAGGGAATTTAGCATGTAAAGGTCTACCCCAGTTTACAAAACAGTATATTAATCCAGAGTATCAAAGAGTAATGGGACAAGCTCTAAATCCAGAGATCATTTATCTGCTCAGGGCTCATGCTCCCAAACCAGTAAACAACTTTTATAAAAGTTTAAGGGTGGGACAATTTGAAAAATTAACTTATTTTAGACATCACATCTAGGTGAGTTTACACCTGGTATTAAGATGGGTTTTGGTCGATCAGATCACAAGTGGACGACGCTAAATATAGGTGTAAACGGGGTATAAAACGCTTTGAGCTTGTTTTGAGCCACTTTCGACCACTTCCAGAGGTAGTCGAAAACGCATTCAACTGGATTGATTCCGTAGTGTTCGAACAGCCACAAAAGACTGCCTACTCTCTGTCTACTGATCTAATGCATAAACATTATGGGAAGCGCGCTAGCCAAATGGGATTTAAACTTTGTCGGCTGAAGACCCAAGTTTGGTATGAAGATGAAAAACATAAAGGCCCTGTTTACACCTGGTATTAAGATGCATTTTGGTCGATCGGATCACAAGTGGACAAAGCTAAATACAGGTGTAAACAGGGTCTTAGACGTTTTGAGCTTGTCCACTTTCGACCACTTCCAGAGTTAGTCGAAAATGCACTGGATTGCTTTCATAGTGTAAACGCTCATGTGGTCAAATGTGTACAAACAGCCACAAAAGACCACCTACTCTCCGCCTACTAAAGCTGATGCTCTCTGTTTGTTTTTCGTCATCTCCAGGCACATTCATATGTAAATTGCGCATGCTTATTTTGTCCATTAAATCGAAAAATCTGGAAAAAAAACAAAAAAAAAAAACCCCATACATAGACCCTCCCTCGAAGAAATCAGGACAGTTGTTGTTAAAAGTGGACAAAAGTGACAGATTAAAATACCAGGTGTAACGGGTATGTATCTCCCTCATCTAATTGTGATCTGACAGACCAAATCGCATCTTAATACCAGGTGTAAACAGGGCCTAAGACCTACAACCCCCTATATAGTCATCTCTAAAATCAAAAGCAGCTGGTTAGTTGGCATGAAATACTTCTGGGATGTTGACATGTCCTGCAGTACATCTACAATATATTTTGTTAATTCCTTTATAATTATTATGCACAAGGCTTTATGACCTTATATTTGTACTTTTAAAAATTAATTTGTGTCACACCGCAGTACTATTCAAAATAAACTAGCTTAGAAAAAAGGTGTTGAAAATGGTTAAAAAAAACAACAACAAAAAAAAAAACGGGTCCATTAACCCGTTTAATCCCACCGGTCACAATTGTGACCACAATTTTTCATCACATATTTTGGTGTGGTATTAAAAAGCAACTCTTATTATGAAGCACATGTTCATTTATAATGCAAATTTAAGATATCTGCATGAGTTCTGGGCAGGTCTAACATTATTGGGTACTTTGGTCATGTGACCACACACATTTATTTCCTGGTACTGCCATC
>CM074434.1:33310000-33340000 GCA_037101425.1 Elopichthys bambusa | reverse complement strand
GGGAAGAAAAAAAAAAAAAAAAAAAAAAAAAAGCATGAGACAGCTTTTCTAAGTTCTCTAAGAAACAACTTCCTTTTCCACTTCCAACCACCCTTGTTCATAAATGGGTGGTTGACAAATGACATGCCCTAAAATCTTTAATTTGCTGTATAGAATCCATTTTATAAGCATATTTTTTGTAGGTGCTTAAACTAGTCAACATTTCTTTAAAGTTATCAGTTATTTTCTTATTACTTTCAATTAATATAAAGACATAAAACTGAATTTATGAGTTAAAAATAATGCTGTTTAAAATAGTTTTAGATGAAGTATAACATGTCACACTGCAAGACACTGATACAAGTGCAAAAATTACCCATAAACAAACTTAATAAAATGTGTTGTTTCAAATCAATATGAAGGTAAGCATACAATATGTGCTTTAACTGTTTGTTTGTTTTTTCACCATTTTAAAGTTTTAAGCTAATTTGCAGTTAATTTGAACAGTACTTTGGTGTGAAAAAATAATTTTTAAAAGTATACATTCTAATAGTAGCCTCTCAATTAATAAAATGGCATACAAACTGAATTAATAAGCTAAAAATACACTTGGAAACATTTAGTTTAAAATAGTTTTAGATAAAGTGTAACATGTCACACAGCAGGACACTGATGTCACTGCTAAAAAATGTCTGACTCATAACCCATCTCAATACAAATTTTAGGCTATAAATATAATTGAGGTGCTTTTACTGGGTTTTCACTATTTTTACAGCTTGTAGCTAGTTTGCAGTTTATTTAAATAGCCTGTGATGTGACAACTTAACAAACAAAAAAAAAGTACAAATATTCAAAATGCAGCCTCTCAATTAATACTATGTCATAAAAACGACATGTACAATACTTAAACAAGATGTTTACAATAGTTTTAGATGAGGTATGCCATTATCAAACTGCTGTCACTGCTTGACATTTCATGTCAACCACCCATAAACACTACAAAATTCATGTTAACCTCCTGACTCACCTCTCTAGGAACTCCTGCCCTTCCCTCCTCGTCGGTTTCTCCGTCCTCTCTGTCGGTGCTCTAAAGTTGTGGTTGTTCTTGCTTCCAGACTGTAAGGAGTTGAAAGGTTACTTGCAAGGAATGAGGGAGTGCAGGCCTTTCTTTCTGTTCCTCCCCTGAGAGGAGTGAGAATGAGAGAGAAACATACAAGACTTAAGTCCAATCAAGGTTTCTTGTTCAAGGCACATCTCGCTGTTTATGCTCTCTCTGCACTGCTATTCTGGTATGCCCAACTGTGAATCTCTCTTTCCACCCTCCCGAACTCCCCCTCTCTCTTTCAATAACTCACACACAAAACCTCTCTCAGGCTCCCTTTGGCACATGCATATAAACTCTGTAACCCCCCCACTTTTCACTTCTAACTCCCCCCACCACCATCTCACACACATCTTTTCCCCCTCAAATAACTTCAACACAATGAAAGCAGCTTTGGTATACCGCCTTTAGTCCCCCTCCCTTCTTGTGCTCTCTCTTTCTTGCTAAATTTCTCACCACTTGTTTCTCTCTCTCCTCTGCTTTGCCTTTCAGCCTACTTCCTCTCAGCTGGTTACTGAAGGCGTGCTCGCTTGCTCAGTCAGCAGCACACAACTCATGTAAGAGTGGGGCCGGCTGTGCTGTCGTCTGATTGGTCAGAGGGAGGGGGATCAGATGCCGTAGCGACTGTCCTGATAGGTGTAAAGGTAAAGGGAAACCTCAAAAGTCCCACCCACCTGTTCTGCTTGTTTTGCAGAGGCAATGTATTCTCTCATAGAGCTTCAGTGAGTTATTGTGTGCATTAGTGCCAGCTTGTGTATGTGTGTGTTTGTCAAATAGAGGCATTCCAGAGCAACCGAAACGTGTTACTTTGGAGGCAAATATGCCAATGAACAGATCTACATTACTTTTAGTGATAACATTAAATGTTTGGGGTCAGAATTTACTTTTATTCAGCAAGAACACATTAAACTGTTAGTGACAAAGACATCTATAAGGTTACAAAAGATTTCGAATAACTTTCTACTCAAAGAATCCTGAAAAAAAAAAAAAAAAAAAGTATGATGGCTTCCACAAAAATATTAAGCAGCACAACTGTTTTCAATATTAATAATTATGTTCTTGAGCAGCAAATCAGCATATTAGAATGATTTCTGAAGGATCATGTGACACTAAAGACTGGAGTAATGATGCTGAAAATTCAGCTTTGCCATCAAAGGAATAAATTACATTTTAAAATACATTAAAATGGAAAACTGTTATTTTAACTTGTAATAACATTTCAAAATTTTCAGTTTTTACTGAATATTTTCTCAAATAAATGCAGCCTGTAGTGTACACAAATATAAGCACAGTTCAGCATTCGTACAAATGCATAGGAGCATGCTAATATTCTTTACTCAAATACATTAAAAAAAAAAAAAAAAAAAAAAAAGAGCAAAAGGGGGAAGTGCACAGCTGAGCGGATATGTTTCTGCATGAAAGTGTGTTATCTGTCCTTGCACAGAAACAGAGATTCTGATGGGTGTGAAGGGAAGGGTGTGTTTGTACGCTTGTGTAAATGTGTCTGCAGGCAACATGCCACACACTTCTTTGAAATGCATGCGCATCTTCCAAATAAGGAGAGGTAATTCTGCATGTACTTAAATGAAAGCATTAGCACATGCAGACACAGATTAATTTCATCTCTTTAGATGCAGTGAGTGAGGTAGAGGGGGAGGTGGTGGTGCGGAGAGCTTATGCTCTTTGAGTGTTTGAGGGTTTCCTTACGTATGTGGGTGTAAAAGGGGAAATATGTTCGGAGGTGTTACATCAGGCACACAGCGGATTTCTAATGTCTTGCACTGGTTTTGTTATTTAGTGATCTTAAATTGAAAACATGCCTTGCTGAGACACACACACACACTTCTCCTTTAAGAGCTCATGGTCCGTACCTATATAAGGAATGCTTGGGGGCGTGGCTTGAGACATGAGCCAGCCCTCAGCTGGCCTCTGAGAGTTCAGATATACAGAGTGAAGCAAAACAGTAAACACAAATACAAAAGCGCACAAAAGATACACAAACATGCATTTATTTAGACTCAATGGACCTTAAACGTAGTTTTGGTGTATGGTGCTGACAAAACACTGAAGTAGCCGACACTGCTCTCTGTTACAACTCAAAAACAAGATTTATTCTCTTTTAAACACTTTCCCAGCAGCTATTCTGAATCGGAGCTGTAGCTGGGATTGAATGGTCTATAAGGGGCTGTTAAAGCACACAGCTACATTCTAGCCCGTCCCTTCCTCCATGTTTGAGAGAATGTCCATATCCCTTTTCAGTCAAACACAAACTTTTTTTTCTATAGAAAATCTGGTGCTTGTTTTTTTAAATGGATCAAAAGTGACAGTAAAGACATTCATAAGGTTCAAAAAAGATTTCTATTTCAAATAAATTGTTCACAAAGGAAGATATTTGAAAGACTCTCAGTAACCAAACAGATCTCGCCCCCTTATACTACCACAGTAGGAAAAATAAATACTATGGTAGTCAATGGGGGCCGAGATCTGTTTGGTTACTGACATTCTTCCAAATATCTTCCTTAGTGTTCAGCAGAACAAAGAAATTCATACAGGTTTGGAACTACTTGAGAGTGAGTAAATGATGACAGAATATTCATTTTTGGGTGAACTATCCCTTTAAAGAATCCTATTTAAAAGTTTTCAGTTTTCCACAAAAATATTAATCAGCACAACTGTTTTCGACAATGATAAGTTCTTCTTCAGTACCATATCAGAATGATTTGTGAAGGATCATGTGACGGAAGACTAAAGAAATTATGCTGAAAATGTAGCTTTGCCATCACAGGAATAAATGGCATATATTGAAATAGAGAACAGTTATTTTAAATTGTAGCAATATTTCATCATATTACTGTTTACTATACTTTTGATCAAATAAATGCAGCCTTGGTGAGCATAAAAAAAAAAAAAAAAACTTAATCTTACTGACCTCAAACTTTTAAATAGTAGTGTATGAACATTATATGAACAATAGTAAAGAAAAGCATCATTGTATTGATTTTTATAATGTTTTATCTTTTTTTTTTTTATATT
Organism: Elopichthys bambusa; assembly: GCA_037101425.1. Taxonomy (NCBI): domain Eukaryota; kingdom Metazoa; phylum Chordata; class Actinopteri; order Cypriniformes; family Xenocyprididae; genus Elopichthys; species Elopichthys bambusa. The sequence continues at coordinate 33,335,886 of CM074434.1, read as the reverse complement.
TTAATTATTTTTCCTCCCAAGGGATATTAATATAATTTCCTCTAACTGCTTAAATTACAACAGTGAGAGTTGTTACAGTAGGCATGTCATGTTATTGATTTACATAAAAGTTTTAAACAAAACATCTAGAAGCAAAGTAACTAACAGCACTTTTAATCAGAACTGAAGTCCCACCAGACTGACGCTATTATAGTCAGCTGCTCGACTTCCTGTTTTCCACTTCAATGAGCCAAGGGAGAACACACAAAAGGTGCAATCCTATGCCCTCTGCAATGATAATGTAAATACACAGGATGTGATTTCTGTAGTCACCCCTTCATTACGCTTACTTTATTCACTTTTGATGTTGCAAAGAGCAAGAGAAAGAGACTCTATGAGAGAATGTGCTCTAGAAAAGAAGAAAAAGTTGCATTTACAGCCATTTAAAACAATGGTACAGCAATCTCGCACAGTATTTAAATGATGTGTGTATATGCCAGATACACATCTTTATAACAAACCATATGCCAGAGTATGCACGCTATAAATAGATCAATAAAATTATACTACCTAACAAAAGGCACTGAAACACAATGAGCTGTGGAAGTCTGTATATGTCACTACAAAAACATAGCTGATGCTAGATATTAAGGCTAGTCCCACTGTAGAGATTAGCAGCTGACACTGATGAACGAGGACGGCAACTAACATGCCCTTGGTAATACGCTCTCCAAGGTGGGGGTTGTGGGTGACAAATTTACTTCTCTGAAACAGAGTAAGGGCGTAATTAGAGAAAGGGAATAGATGGTGGAAGGTGGATTTGAGGGCAAAGGTAAAAGGAAAGATAACTGCAGAGAAATAGGGAGCTGGAATATGCTCAAGATGATGAAAAGATATGCGTTATTCTAGTACAAAGAGCACACACACACACACACACACACACACACACACACACAATCCTGCTAACCTGCAATTAGCCTAGCGAATGCAAAGTGCTATGTACAGGACCTATATCTTAGGCATTGGTAAAAATAGCTTGTTCTGTGGCAATACGGCAGAACTTCACCATTTTGTAGAACACTGAAGTACTGCCAATTCTTAAAATTAAGAGGCTAGTCATGTTTAAATAAAAGATACAGCTTAGCAGGTTAGGACCTTGTTTTCAAGCTGCTTGCTTGTATCAGACCTGTGAACATGCTCACACACATACCTGTGATAATGATTTGGGAAAAGTTTCTATTATTGAAATCCTTATTGAAGTCAACATTAAAGGTGACCAGAAGAGTGAGTTTGGCTATCATGACTAACCATCCATGGCATCTCTACAGCTATTTAAAGGAGTCAAGGTACATGACGTTTCTCTAAAGGTGAGAGAAAAATAACACGTGTACAAAGATATAAACACATATGCACTGGAATAAAGAAGTACTGACCAAGATTATCTGAACTGTAATCGATTCAAAATGCACCACCACAATGCTAGGGTGTTCTGAGTGGTTGCTAAGGTGCTCTAAGGGGTTTAACGTATTGCTAAGCAGTTCTTTTTTGTATTATTTATATACTACTATAGTATTTTGAATTAGATTTTATTTTTATATTTTTAGTTTTCAATTTAATTTTAGTTTAGGATTTAGTACTTTTATGTGCTTTTCTCATTTTCATTATTCATTTTTTAAAAATAATTATATATAGCTTTAGTTTCAACTTCAACATACTTATTTCAGATAGTTGCCAAGACAACATATCTAATTTTCTTTCAAGTATTTGAAAGTTTACCTTTTATCTAATATTATATATTATTTAAATTAACAATAACAACATTGTTGCTATGTGGTTGCTAGGTGGTTTATTACTGCCTATCAGTTCCCTAAATATGGCTAAGGTTTCTTTTTCAGTGTAAATATAAAGGATTGTTTCACCCCTTTTATCGAGCACCAGGCAAAATGATAAATTGTGCACAAAACCCTGATAATTATGGGCCGTTTCAACTAAAAAAGGGTAACTTTTTATGCGTTTTGGGTGTTCATTTACACGACAATGTGTAAATGAACGCGAGCCTGAAAACGCAAACTTTTGAAAATGGATATCAAAGTACACGTTTTTGAAAACGATACCATCATCGTCTCCAGGTAAACAACAAAAATGCAAATTTGTGAAAACGGTGACATCATGTGCATGCATATAATGTGTTTTTTACAAAAACTTTACAAAAATGTGACATCGCCAACTACTGGCCTGGCATGCATAATACAGCGTTTTAATCATTTTTGCTGTATGCGGAAAAAACACTGATCTTTTCCTTTTTTAGTACACTGTTTATTATCAATAATAACAGTGATGCTTGCCTTTACCAATTATCTTTAGAACACCTCAAACTGGAACAAGGATCCAATTCTAAAAGCACCACCCTCTTTCACATCAAGATGTGAGAAAGAGAATCCACTGCATTTAGGGGAGATGTTGAACTGAAACCTCTCATTCAACATTTACACATATCGGTTGCAGAAAGGGTGTCACTTCAGGCCTTAATGCCGCATGCTAAGCCAGCTCACACTGAATAACCATCTCCAACATGCATTTGCTTCCCACACCAGCTTGACGTGCTTATCTTCCGATTTGCTGCAGCTATTCCTACCATTCCCTCACTAACCCAGTGATGTAATACATACTTCTGCTGACGGGCACACAGAAAGAGGTCACACAGCAAGGGCATTAAGGAGCTCTTAATATTCAGACTTCAAGCTGGTGATAAAGGGCACATTCCACCTGCAGCTCTTTTGGGACATATGAGCCCTTTACAAAGAGAAAGAACCCACTTTGGGTCACTGTTCATCTTTTTTTTTTTGGACAATAGAAATCACTCTGCAGCTTTCCATTGTGCCTTTCTATTGACGTCCTGTCTGGCATCAGTAATGAGCAGGACGGATGCCTCTTACATATTCTGCAACCTGTGTGCGCACACCCACCCACTGCCAAAACTCTGATGCTGAATCCTGTCTTTCTCTAATTAATCTAATAATTAGGCTACAAGGACAACATGATATCTTCGCAGTGTTTAGTCAACAGCAGTCGACTGTGAAGCAGACAGGCAACTCTTTTAAGGTAACCTGTGCCACTAAGGCATGATTCATATGGGCCCATGGCTAGGGGTGTAACATTACAGAAAAGGAATCATGCACACTTCAAGCACAAAGAATGTAATAAATCAAAAAGGAACAAAAGAAAATAAAAATTAGAGGATAAAGAAGGGGAGGCACTAAGATGAGAAATGCAAGTGCCTTTTGCACTGATGAAAGTTGCCTTCAGTGGATGAAATAGCATGAATCAGACAAAGCAGAAACGCCCCCCTGCGCATGAACATACAGCAGCTCCTGTATGCATTGTGTGTGCAGACTGTGATTAATCAGGCATTATCAAACACACGTGAGATCATTTCAAATACAATAGGTGGAAAAGACCCAGGGAATCTTTATATCAGACTGGGGATCATTTCATCGTTTAATCTTAGATTTAAATAAAGAGTTTCTAATAAGGTATATATACATGATTGATTAGTGAGGCTGCTGAGGTAACTTACACATTAAGAATTCATCCTTCGTCATTATAATCTCAGATCCTTCGCATATGGTGAAATGAGACTGATCTATATATAAATGCTGAAATGAGAGTGATCTAAAGGAGGATGGCAGCACAAAGAGAACTCACCCAGAGCAAACATATAACGATGACAATGACAAGGACTGCAGCAGTCAGCAAACTAACATTCCCATCATATCTGGAGAAAGAGTTTGATGCTATTTTAGACAGTAGACAGGATCTCAAGATCTTCAGTGTAATCGACGTCAAACTATCTGCGTTGAAATCCCAACGAAGATATAAATCTGTCCGAGGAGGATACAAGATCCTGGTTTCCAAATGTCGACAAAGCTATTTTGATTGCCTTTCTTCTCCTTTCCACGTCCTATGCCAACGGGCCTTTGCTATTTTCTGCTTGGCTCTTGGTCCAAAGCCCTCGCCCATGAAATTATTCTGTCCCTTTAAAAACAATACTTCCGGGAGTTGCTAAAAAATAACTAGGAGGAGGGGCGTTCGAACAGCTGAAGGGCTGTCATTTAAGCGATTGGTCGCTTTCTCGTCCACGAACCAATAACAATTGCGCACTAATACGATATTTGAATATATTTGAATAAAAGTAATATATTTCGACGAAAAAGATTCTCATTGGTTCGGTGTCAGGCAACGTCTTATCAAGCCACGCCCCCGTACACGTGCTATTTGTTCCTTTACTCGCTTTGGTGGAGAAACGTATAGATAACGACAGGGCAAAAATATCGTTTATGCAACGATGAACTATCAATATATTTTGATTAATTGATCAATTCATATTTTGCAGACTAATTTAAAAACAAACAAATGAAAAATGCCGTTAGGTACAGACCTTAAATAGTTGGAAATACTAGTGTTCAAATTAGGCGTAAAGAGGAACGTTTTTGTCCTATGGAATGATTTTTGATAATAATAATAATAATTATTATTATTATTATTATTATTATTGTGATCAAACTAACAAAACATTTTCCTAAATAGCCCTACAAAAACATATTTTCAGTTCATTTGTTTTTCTGTCGAAAGTCGACTTAAATGCTTAAGCTAAAATCCACCAGAACTAGAGAAAGAATTTGAATAAATTACACTTAACAACACTGGGTTTAATTTAAACCATACTCTATTATGAAAACTAGACAACGTTTAATCCTGAATTGGCTTTTTAATAGATTCTGTACATGAATTTGCATCTTCATATGCCTTTGATTATGTTGCTCATGTAAAGCTTGCGTTTAAATCAGGTTTTCTACCATTGTGTTTGGGATTACGGTTACTTGGAAACAAATATGATATAAATTCATTTAGATTTTATTATGAAGCAGCATATGATCACCACTAGATGGCGCAATTGTACCACAAAAGTATACATGAACCCAAGTCGTTAGAGTCCAAGAGGCTACACCATAGACTGATGTAAGATTTTATTACACTAAAGATGCGACTAAATCAGTAGAAATCAAACATTACTGACTTTTTTTTTTTGTTGTAATCGTTTTTCTTTCTTTTTAAGAATATTTTTTAAGAAGCTGCACATTACCCTTGTCTCGACTACAGCTGCAAAATTTCTAACTTTACACTTAATTAAATGTAATCCAGTTGCAGTTATTTGTCAAAACCCTCCTGTGGTATTTGTTTGTTTTATACGATTATAATAATACAGATGTTGTCAAATATGCGGGTTAAAGAGGGCTTTACACACCTGTACGCGTACAAAACGTTATTTGACGTAAATCCTTTAGACCCGCCCACATTCTCCGTTCATTGAAGATGATTGGTTTGCGCTCATGTCACTAACACCATGGGTACGCCGAACAGTTCCCCAGGCGCGTTGCAAACACAAACGGTACTTCACTCTTATTTTAATGATGAATTTAAACAACTACGATTGTTCCTCGCAACTTCAAATATCATTTCGAAAGGGGAGGAAATAAAGTAGCAAATGCCACAGGAGGCGATTAAGTCATAACTGTGCTGTATTGGAATAAAATCTCAGCAATGTCGCTTCTGTGCGTGCGAGGTAAGTGTTTGGGACCTTTTAATATTTTTTCACTTTTCTTTTCTATTTTTCATTGTCTCCCTTTTACTGTGTTAATGTACTTCTTGAAATAGCGTGAGAAATGTATTTGAAACCGGTTAAAGCAACAGGTAACACTAACAGGTTATGATATAAGTTATAAATCAAGAACAGGTATAACTTTCGACGAACAAATAAGTGTAACACGGACTCGTATGTGTGTTATTGTGGATCGGAGGCGACTCATCTTCTCTGTTAATGCGCTTAACGGGTTTTCCCGCTGCTGAATTTATTTGGCACCGCATATGCTGTGATCACCTGTCTGGCTGTCCTACTGAACGCTTTGATTGTTTATGACACCAAGCACACATTTTCCCTTGGATTATTGCGTTTCATCCACATGACAGAATGGTGGGTGTGTGTTTTTGTGACTATATTTGTGCCGCAAAACTGCGACTGTGATATTTGTGCACCTGTTGTTGGCTGGAAGTACATCCATGTTCTGTCATCCGTGTTTTAGGTCATTGAGCTTGAGTAGAACTAACTTTTGTCACTCAGTTTAAGTGTACTGTCATATCAGATTTGCAAATCAAGCATTCGTTGAAGTTTTGTGGCTTTAATCAATGTCATTTAGCTTTGAAGCCATTTATAGGGTAGAGTGGGGAAAATTAATGACTGTAATTTTTTTATGTGAAACAAAAGTTAAATGTTTCTAGAATGGCTATCCCTGTTTTCAGTGAAAATTACTTTCATTATAAAGCAAGTGTGGAAAAAAAAATCCAGAATGTTCATGTTATTAGATTTTTTTTTTAACAAAAAGTAAATTTGTACCCTTGTTATCTGACATAATTAAGATTATTTTTTTCTGACACAGTTTAACTCTGAGATCTTGTCATATTTTATTACCATTTTTTTAAACTATAGTGAATAAACTGTATTAATGAATGAAATGTTCAAGATGTCTGAATACATTTTGGTTTGACTATATATAACCGTGATATTCTGGAAAACAGTAAGCTTAAAACACTTTTTTCTTACTGCTGAAAATTAGATCACTTAACGTGAAATCCGTTTTCTCTCAGGTATGTCACCAGTCAGTGTAAACTTCATAGGGAATACTTATACATCACTTTTGTCAATGTAGTCCATAGCAACAACAAAAACGTATCTTGACTTTATCTAGTGGTTACTGTGGGAAAAACGGTGGGGGCGTTTTACTCCAAGGGGGCATTTTCCCCCACTCTAACCTATGCTAGTTTAACTCTTAATGTTGTATGTCAAGCACTCAGTATTTATAATACAATATAGGTAAAATACTTGAGTGAAATCTACAACTATTTGACCTGGACCACGTTTGTTAGCCTATTTTGTTTGTTAGAGACAACTCTCGGCCAGTGGCATAAGATTGGGATGAGGCTACCTGTTTAGGTGAAAATTCTGTCATTAAGTACTCACTCTCATGTCGTTCTACACCCGTAAGACCTTCGTTCATCTTCAGAACACAAATTAAGAATTTTTTGATGAAATCCGATGGCTCAGTGAGGCCTCTGTTGCCAGCAGTGTCACCAAACCTCTCAAGATCCAGAAAGGTACTAAAAACATATTTAAAACAGTTCATTTGAGTACAGTGGTTCTACCTTAATATTATAAAATGACGAGAATACTCTTTGTGCGCCCAAAAAACAAAATAATGACTTTTCAACAATATCTAGTAAAGGCCGATTTCAAAACACTGCTTCGAAGCTTTACGAATCTTTTGTTTTAAATCAGTGATTTGGGTCACGTAAACAAAGCCCCGTTTACTGATTCGAAACAAAAGAAATGAAAATTCACCATCTATTTGTTATAGATGTTATTATGAACGATTCATGAAAATATTGAGCTTGTAATCAAAATTAATCAAAATATCATAATTGGATCTTTTGGTGAAATCGACAGACTTCTCTCTGATGACGTATGAAGGACTGCTACAATTATTTAGTCCTCCTATACCCCATCCCTGCAAGTTTGTGTACATCTGCCACCATTTTTGAGTGCAACGCCTACATCTCAAAATCCAATTGATGCATAGAATCAAGTCCCCACCCTACATTTTTTCTTTTTCGATAATGTCAGATGTACGTCACAATATGGAAGAAAAAAAATGGTCACTTCTTCCGTTTCCATTGAGACTTTAACTGTATTAACAACACCCTGGCAACCACCTAGAGCACCTTAGAAAAGTGGTGACTGCTTTTGCATGGCAAAGCACCACTCACATTTCTTCAGAAAATCTAAAAGTCTAGTTAATTTATCAGTTCTGTTGATCTTTTGTGGCTTAGAATAGATTCAGCTAAGTATTCTTCCCTTAGAAGTAAATGGTATGTAAACTGAATATTTCCAGTGACAGTATGCATGCATATAAGCATGCCATCAATTTTAGACTATCTATAGGAGTTTCCTCTCTTTATAAATCCAACACAATTGATTTTAGTTTGTCTGGACTAGAGTAAATTGCTGTTCTGTGAGGTCCTTTGTGTCACAAAGATCTGTCATGCTGTCAGCATTCATGAGAGAGGAAGCATATACAGAAAATCAAAAGAGACTGACATCTCGATGATGAATAGAGAGATATTCTGGGATAACGGTACAAAATAAATATGATTTGCTCTCATCATGAATGCAACAGTGGATCATTTATGTTTTTCCTTTTCTATCAACGCTCTGCTCCAGGCCATGTTTTACGGTTAAGAGATTTTTTTAAAAAAGAAAGTGTAGAAAAGTGTAGAGCTTCAGATTTGATTTGCAGTGTTTTGAGTTGCTTTGGATTGTTGAGAACTTCATTTATTTAGAAGTTTGTTCTCCACATGTAGAGAGGAAACACGGGCACAAGGGAAAAGTGAATTTAGATGGATATGTACAGCAGGATGTTGGTGTTGGGGGGAGGGCCAGAGCTTCAGTATAATCCTCCAGCCATCTGGTGCTGTGTGGGTCTGCGTTTATGCGGCCACCGCATCACATGTGTGCATGCCAGTGGTAAACTCACTGTAGCCTCACAGTGGTAAACTCACTGTAATCTGACCAAAATGCAAGCTTGCTGGATATTTAATGATATCTTTCTTGTATTCTGTGCATTGTCTTCTAATCCAAGTCTCGTCCACTTTCCCAAAAGATTGTGATAGTCACTAAAGTTTAGATAATGGCATTTAATCTTTACCACTTCTGCTACGTTGTTTTAAAGCCTGTGAATAATGTAAAGGCCACATCAATTATGATAACTATATTAGCACCACACCAATGCAGAATATTGTTCTGTTTATTACAAGTGAGCGCTGCAGTTTTGTTGTCTGCTGCTTCAAATGCTAGAGCTCTTAAAAGCAGGTTGGATTCCTCTGATGTCAGTGTTTTTTTTATCGTTCATCAACTGAAAAAAATCACTGTGAAAGTGATTCCAACAATATCGTTTCTCAGCGCCATTAATTATAGTTGTGGTGTGGACTCTGCTATTCTTTTACATTTAAAACTATTTTTAAAACTATATCTTTATCGTTATCATTATAGCTATCATCCTTGGTGTGAATGAGCCTTTATATCTCTAAGATGGATTTTCAAACATATTATATTGTCTTATATTATTTAAAGAAACATGTTGTCTCTAAAATTAAATAACTGACTTTTGTATAGTCACTGTGCTAAACAGTGTTATTTAAGTATTATTTATTTTAGTTGTTATTAATATCTGTAGCTATTATTTTTACTTTTTCAGTTTTCATTTGAATTTTAGTTTGTTTTTGGTGTGTATTTATGTCAGTTGTAGTTTTAGTAATTTTAATATTTCAGCTTATTTCAGTTAATTGTGAAGGCAACATTTTCTGAGTTTTTTTTTATCTAATATTTATATTTTACTTTTCATTATTTTTATGCTTATTTAAGCAATTTTGAATAGTTTTAAAACAACTGGTGCCAAGGCCAAAGCAAATTATTTGCTTTGTTATCTGAAGAATTTTTACTTTTCATTGTATCGACAGCATATTCTTTTCCATCTGCTAATGGTAGATCTATAAATCTTTAATTAAAAAAAACAAAACAAAAAACGTTTTAATTATTATTCCTTACTGTTTAAAATCAGTGCCGTCAATAGAATTGAAGAAATCAATTGTGAATAATCTCATGATTTCTGAACAAAAATATTGTGTTAAATTTAAAATTTCATAAGGCCTGCTATGTTCCCAGACCCCAGTTTGAAAAGCATCGTTTTTTTAAATCCATATAGATGCCCTCGATTGACACTAGCACTTTGGGACTGTCACATTCTTGTGGTACTATCAGACAATCAGTGTTGTCATTTTTCTGTGCCTCTAGAGTAATTAGTCACATGGCTATTATGGTTCAGATGATTGGCTCAAAAATATCTGTGTCCCTTGAGCAATGATTGCTTTCATTTGGGAGTCTTGTGTCAGCCAAACAGCTGCTATTGAAATGCAATTACATTGTGAACACTAATGCTTTCTCTAGGTAAGACTAGTGGAAATCATTTGGGAGAGGGTTAAAAATTTGTACTGGCTATGGGCCAGCGGATAACAGGTTGGTTGTTTGAAGTTGCGTTGGACATATGTGGTTAAATCCTTTATGAAGCAGTGTTTTGATTGTATCTGTATTTTGTCCCTTTCATCAGATATTGTATTACTGCAAAATAATAACGCTTTCACTTACCTGTTTTTTTTTTCTTTCCTTTTCAGTGAAAAAGGCCAAACTACAAGGACCTCCAGGTAATGGACTGTTTGCTTTAGACTCAAAGAGGAAAAAATAACACATCATTCAGTCAATTGTCATTCAGATGAGTGTTTGGTGCTAAAATGAAGTGCTTGAATCAGACTCATGCTTCGGCCCAGTTTGGCATGGACTGGAGAGACATAGTGAACTGGTTTACTTGTTAGCCAGCAGGCAAGCACTAGACTGTCAGGGGATTTTCATTCTACTATAACGCATTACCCTCTTTACTCTTGAGAGATACATAAATGTGTATACCTTTCAGTGACTGAACCTTTAAATTGCAATAAGCTTTACAGAGGAGCACTGAAAAGAAAATCACATTAATAGATTGATTTTTTTTTTTTTTTTTTTTTACTTATAAGTAGCCGTGACAGCCGATGTTGGATATTATAATTGAGCATGCTCATTTCCCCTTTTTTATTTAAATTATCTTGATAGCTTCAGCAAATATCAAATTAATATATATATTTTTTTACTTTGCATTATAATTTTGTGATACCTAAATAAACTTCCAGCATTTAAAGTAATTGATTTGAGTTTTCAGTCTTTTATTTCTTTTATTTTTATATCAGCCATATTACAGATAATAATCTATGCCAGTTGCATAAACATAGCCATCATGTTAAGACTGTGTCTTAATAAGTCTGACCAGCTAGCAGTTAGCCAAGGGGAAATCAGTCTCACTTTTCAGAGATAAATTAGACCAATGTACCTTTCTCTGTAACTAACTTAAAGTTATGATCAGTCATAAAGGGGTCATGAATTGAGAAGTTAAATTGTCATTGATCTTTTGACATGTAAGAGGGCATTGTACTATTAAAAAAAAAAAAAAAAAAAACTGTCAAGGTTTAGAACTAAAAACTTCTGCATTAGTCGAAAAACAGCTTTTATTGAAACCAAGCTCTGAAAAACGACTTGTTTCAGAGGGTGCTTCTCAATTCTTAAATTGATACTTCCTCGTTCCCTCGCTCCTTCGTCCTCCAGCCTGTGACCCGGAAACCGATCGAATTCAGCCATCTTGAAGGACATCTTAATTCTCTAATTGCACCACAAGGAGGTTACACCACAGGTGTATCCTTCCCTCGCATCCTAAGGGGGTGGAGCTAAGACTCGTGGAAAGGAAACGAGAATGCACAAATAAGAAATGAGAAGCACCCGGATTTTGTCACATTATGAAGTAATAGTGCAACAAAAGATCAATGCCTACTTCTACATCATCACATCTTTGGCCCCACCCACTGGCACGTTAGTAAGATGAGAAGGAGAGATACAGGATCGCTGAACTAAAAATACCATTACCTTCCAAAGGATCCTAATGCTAGTAAAGTGGTTATTTATTTTCAAATATGTGAATGTCTCAGTAGAGCACTGTTTGTTTTTTCAGTGCATTTCACTGTGGATTCTTTGGTAGATCAGTCGCAATTTCGGCACATGCTTTATAAACACACATTTACTGTAAGATATGGACCTGACAGTAATGCCACAACATGTAAGTAACTGTGATAATTATAATGCCTAATCTGTGATCAGGGATTTCTGATATGTAATGATTGATGTACAGTCAGAAGTTCTTTGTCTCAATCATTTATTGCTGTTTATGCATCAGTAAATCAAGCCAGTGACTAAATGGTCAACTTTGTTTTCTTGGTAGCATGAAAATAATCTGTTATTTAAATTGTGATTTAAATAAGATTGTGATTGTGATTTCAAAGAACGCTCCCTTTATAATTGCTGGAGCTGTCAATTACACAATGCGAGTTTATCAGTGACTGAAAAATCCCATTGTAATCAGTGACGTTTTCTAAACTGCACAATGAATCTCTTATGTACATTGTGTTTGCACTGTTATAAATCGAGTGGGAATGACGAGATTACATCATCCATGCGCAGACATGTCTGTCATCAGCTAATGCTCATTACTACAACCTTTAATGCAACAGGAGTAGATCTAAATGTGATACTATAATCAACACTTTTCACGATCAGTTAATCTCGACAGCTGTAATAGTAAAAACATACTAAAAGATTTCGAGAGAGTTCCACATGTAATACCTATTTCAATATGCAAAGATGTTAGCCAGTCATAGCAGTGGGCGTTTACACTGAAGTCTCACAGCAGCCAACAGAGCGTTCAAATCAGAGGGCTAAAATCAGGGTATAAAATGGCCTTTTATTTTTAAATTATGACCTTTTTTTTAATGTAAAAATCATACTAACATTATATGTGCACCTCAGGAAACATTATAAAAAATAAAAATAAAAAAAAATCGATGACAAACTTGTTTAAGCAGTTTATGCAACCGGCCACTGCATACAAAAATGGCAAGAGCTGGCTAAAATCTCCAGCTCCATTCTGACTACGATGCAATTTCAGACAGGCAGCCTACTGTCTGCCAGGGAAAAGCTGTGTTTATGAATCTAGAATGTGTGATTCTGACTAGTTGCTGTTTTGTCTGGTTTATGACACAAAATATTGCAAGCATTGCTGGCACTTATAATAAATTGCTTGCGATGTTTCTCATTTGTAAGTCGCTTTGGATAAAAATGCCTGATAAATGAATAATGTAAAATCTTTCATAGATATCCAAGTTTTGTTTGAGTGAAAGCATTTAAGGTGGCGGTATTAAAGTTAAAAGGATGTTAAATTAGGTAAAGATTGCAGTGGCAACTGGATCTGTATGGGTACATGAGTATCTTTCAGTCTAACCAATGAATCTAATTGAGAAGCTAATGAGCTAGTGTTTTTGTCTCTGTCTGATTTTCTCTGTTTTTATTGACTGCATCTTATTCGCCCTGTGCCACCCACACCATGAATGTCTGTCCATCCATCCGTCCAGAATTGCAATCTATTTGTTTGAGTGCCCCAACTGAGCTAAACATAACCTCAGCTCAACCAATGGCATGAATTAAACTAGAACGAGAACTACCTGTCCGGCCAGTGGCATTTAGGGATTATTTAAAACCTATTTGAAGGCAGTCTTTTGTGGTTCTCTTTGGTGCTGCTAGTAGCACAGAAATTAATCACTTCATTCATCTGAATGTATACATATGTATGCATATATGGTGTTTTTAATTACCTGATGAGGCACCTCATAACTGCATAATTCATGATCTCTTCATTGACCACATGTAGTGTGACTATTCCATAAATGAGACTAAGATCACTGGGTGAGAGGGAGGGAGTGTGTGTGCGCAAGCAGCAGCAGAGCATCAGTCTGTGTCTGCCTCCCAAATGATAAGAGGTCTGTCTGAGTGAAAGAGAAGCCCATAGATATCTAATTTATTGCTAATAACAGAAAAAGCCTTTTCAGCCTCTTCTCAGAGTGTCCCACCCACAGCATAGAATTCAATACTGTGCCAGAATCAAATGCAGTTTGACTCCTAATAAGATTCTATTATGTTTGCTGTGAGGGATTCTTATTGAAAAGTGAAAGTGGATCACTTTACTTTAACAGCTGGTGATGCTTAATTGCATCAAATAAGGAAGCCTATTATTGAGACAGGGTGTCTAAATTTATGTTTCTGGACTTTAAACCTATATTCTAAACATGCATTTGTTTTTATTCAGAAGAAATTAATTTATTCCTGTGGTGGCAAAGCTGAATTTTCAGCAGCCATTACACCAGTATTCAGTGTCACATGATCGTTCAGAAAGCATTCTATATGATATGCTTTTCTGGTGTTCAGGTAACACAAGTAACAGGACCACTATCGTCAAAAATGATTGACAAGTAGCATAGAGTTTAGTTTGGCGGTATAGTTCTATTCTGGGCAAGAACTCCCTGCCCATCCTTGCAGCCTAGCATTGATAAGAGCAGGGAGCTCAGCAATAATCCCCCTTTTTTGGAAGCAAGCTCACAAGATGGGGATAAAAAAAGTACCCCATGTGTATGATTAAATATACTGCTGGATCTTTAATGTTGTGGGCCTTTTTTCTGCCAGAGGTCCTGGACTTCTTGTTCAGGGGCCGTATTCACAAAACATTTTATCTTACCACAGAGTTCTCCTAAATAGCAGTAAAAGTTCTTAGCTAAGAGTTTTCTTCTTAAAACGTGTTCATAAAGCTGCTTAGACAAACTTTTACTAAGGAATAGAGAGAAGTCTTAAGATAAGAGTAAGGGTGGAGTTGGCCTCACTGCTATGGATGATGTCAACATGCTTACTAACTATGCCCACAGTGATTGGCTGATAGGGGAGGGGTCTCTGTCAGTGATATATTGTTAGAAATATTGTTGAACAAGGTATCATGTTTCCATATTCAAATAAAGATTTTTAAAATAAAAATGTCATATTCAAATAAAGATTTTAAAATGTGGCTAAATGTCACTAATTATATGTTCAGCTAATTGTCAGCCTCTTACATGTCTACATCTCGAGAGATTGCAGAATTCAAGCGACAAATTATGTGTTATAAACAAAGGACAGCACAGGATTGGGAAAGGTCCACGAACCGGAATTCGAACTTGGGTCATGCAAGCTGGCCACAAGGCTATCAGTGCCGACTATAGTATATTACTTTCAACTTGACTGCAATGTTTTATTCTCCATCATTCAATACATTTTGCCTGTACATAAATTAACTTTTATGTTATGTCAACGCAGATTAAAATCTATAAATCAAAATATTTCATTTCTGAAGAAAAGTCTCATCAAGGCTCTATTGCCTATTGCCTCAATGATGTACAGTGTCTTTGGGCGGATTGCTGAGGTGGATTGCCAGCAACAACCATTTTAGGATTGTTTGTGATTTGGTTTTAGTGATTTCACAGATTTAAATTTAGGACTGACACACCCATTATTTTTAAGAGTTTCTCCTAAATTGTCAAGTTTTGTGAATATGGCCCCAGATTATATACAGATATTTCTATCTATCAAATACCAACAGATAAAAAATCAAAACGTGACATCCTCTAGAAATCTTATAATGGCTGTGGTTGGATCTTCCATCAGGACAATGATCCAAAACAAACATCAAAATCAACACAAAAATGTGTCACTGAGCAGCAAATGAAGGTTCTGCCATGGCCATTCCAAGCTTCTGACCTGAATTCTGTAGAAAACTAAAGAGGAAAGTGTATCAACATGGACTTGGGAATCTGAAAGATCTGGAGAGATTCTGTATGGAGGAATGGACTCCGATCTCTTGTCGAGTGTTCTCCAAACTCGTCAGGCAGAGAAATACATTTATTTCATAATGAGATTTTTTTCCCCCCCCATTTTTAATAGTTTTACTTTTAATTAATTTTATTTTTTTTAATTAAATGTCCAAAGGAATAATAATGCAGATTTTATTTCTTCTTCTTCTTTGTTCATGTTTACCAAGGGTGCCAATAATTCTGACCAGGACTGTAAATGGCATAGGATGCCTTATTAGTTTAACTGGTGCTCTGTATTATGGGCTATATTTATTGAAGTGTCTTTGTATTATTTTTAACATCACATGTGGGAGTATTTCTCCAAATAGCTCTTAAATGTCAGCAGTACAGGCCCAGGCTTGTGCGAATATGACTTATTTATTTTCGTAAGTCATCAAAAATTAAATATTCATCAGGTTAGGCATCCCTGGGAGCCCCTTTGCACTCTGGGACAGCGAGAGAGAGTGAGAGTGTATAAAGGAATCTTGTGAAAGGAGGTGGGTTAAGATGTAAAGATGTAACATACAGAGTTTAAAGTTAGGTAGGTTTTGGTTTTTTTTTTTTTTTTGTGCAGAAGGTGGTATTATTATTGGTGTTCGAGAGAGAGGAAGCAAAAGAGTCTGACGTATGTAAGAGTAATTAGAGATTCAGAATGATATGAATATTTGATAATTTCCCTGCTTCACCCTAGGCCCAGATTAGACCATTAATCACAAAAATCACACCTCATTTCTGTATTTCCATTTAACGCTGACTCCTTTTCCTTCAAACATGTTTCAGTTGTTCTGCAGCCTCACTGTAGGATTACATGTTACATGGTCTACAAAGGTTAAAGTTTAAGCTTTTTTGTTGTCTACAAATTGAACAAAAACAGATTTTTGTGTACATTTCCTCACTGTCCTTGAGTCCTTAGTCTTTTTTTAAGCTGCAACTACTTTTTATAGCTTTTTGCTCATTTTTATTTTCAAATGATGAAATGACTCCAATAAGCCCACGCACATAAGCCAACTTGTTTTATTTATATATATATATATATATATATATATATATATATATATATATATATATATATATATATATATATATATATATATATATATATAATATAAAAAATACATATATAAAATACACTGTAAAACCCAATAAGTTACGGTAACTCAAACCATTTAAAGGAAACGATTGCCTTAAACCATTCAAGTTTTAAAACAAATAAGTATAAGTACTGTAAACTTATATATATTAAGTTGAATTTACTTATATTTTAGTGTTGGTTTAGTCAATCATTAGAGTAAACTCAACTTAAAGATTTTTCCCCCAGTTTCAAAGACAAAGCTTAAGCTAGTCCCAGACTAAAATGCATGTTTGAGCTGTTTTAACTGAAAGCAACTTGCACTGACATATCTTAAAATATGTAAGTGCCATTGTTTTGTCTCAAGATGCACACCATAATGTTTTTTTCTTGGGTATGTTGATAAAAGCTACTTAAATATCCTAACTGAACTAAGGCCTAATCCTGGCCTAGGCTAAGCCCTGTCTGTGAAACCGGGCCATAAAGTTTATTCCACTCATTCAGTTTGAAATCAGGTCATAACAAATCTAACTAAGTCTTAACAACTATATCAAACTCAAAGTAATAAAGTTACATAAGACTAAGCAAAAACTAACATTGGTATAAAGCAATGATGACAGAACAGGAGCACTGTAAAACTCAATAAGTTCAGAATAATCAACATTTAAGTATTAACATTTAACTCAATCATATTAAGTTCAGCATACTAAAATCAAAACTAAGTACAATTATAATACACATAATTAGGTACAATGAACTTTCATTACTATTTGAGTGAAACAAACTCATTTCATTTAATTAATTTCACTGTTCGCTATTACAGTGTATAATAAACAGAAAACATTCTTGTTACTTTCATTTTACGTGGCTTAGTCATTCTAATGTTTTGTTCTTGAAGACCGCTTTAGGGAACCCTCTAACACCATGTCTACACCAGACGCTACAAAATCAGATAGAGCCTAATATAATCAGTGATGCTGTCTACATTGGATGTGGAGCGACACAACACAATATATTCCCCACAGTAAATTGATGACCCTTTCTATTTCTGTTGTACTTCAAGCTTTATGTTACTTTTGACACGAAAAACAAATGGATCTGCAACGGTCGATTTGTCTCGTCCAGTGTAGAAAACCTCAAGCTGTTCAAAGCAGCGCGACAACGACGCATCTGGTGTAGACAAGGTGTTAGGTTCATTTATAACATTTTCTTCTAAGAGTGTAGTTTATTTATTTAATAAAATGTGTAATGTACATTGAAAATCATAATGGGCTTAAATGGTACAAGTACACTCCAACCATTTTACATTTGCATTTCATTCAGAAACACAGATGAGATGAGAACTTCTTATTTAATACACATTTGTTTCAGCTATTTAGATATCTATAAGACCAAATTTACACAGCAACCGAATGCAACTGTCAGTTCTGTATTTGAGTCCTTAATAAACGGTTCAGTTATACGGGAGTGGCATGCTGTAACCGAACTTGCACCCGTAAATTTTCAGGACTCACAACTGCATTCTCGCAAAACCCATGCTGTGTGAATGGAATTTTCATGTATGGTGTCAGTAACTTACAATACAGCAACGGAGATATGCGTTGTGTGTCATCTGAAGGTTTTAGATGTAGTCACTGTTCTCCACCGGAGCTGCTCCCGACTGTTTTTCTACGCGCAACTCAAATGCTCAACTTTTCACCCAGATATAAACACTGCTGTTGGTTAATGAAGATTTGATAGATGATCCTTTGGCTCAATTGGACTCTTGCCAGAACAGAAGTGACTTTTCAGTTTTATGAATGTCACCATTGTTGATATTACTTTGGTCACTTTTGCAGTGTTACTGGTAAGAGAATAGTGACTCTCATTGCACATTCATACAGACAGTATTTGAGATGCTACTGTAAGTTGCTGTGTAAATGGTTCATTTTGAGACTCACATCTTTAAGTAAATGCGGTTGTCAATCCTGAAAAATGCCAGTGTGAACGTAGCCTAAGATGTTTGGGTGGGCGTAATGGGGTCACTTCCCCTATATAACTGTAAAATATATGACTTCTCTAAGAAGACTGCTTTATTTATGTTGATTGGTGCTGGATTGCTGCTGGTTCACCTGTTGACTACCATAGCCATGCTGTTGCCCAACAAAATGTAGCGGGTGAAGCTGGCTGACCAGCATGCCCTTTTTGGGGAAGCTGGTTGACTAATTGGCTTACAGTAGCTGGTTTAATTTTGGGTTAACTTAATAACCTTTTTCTATCTTCCACATTGTTTTTACTTTACTCTGTGTTAGTAATCAGTCTTTGTATACTTTTGTTTCTTAACCCAAGGTTAAAAGTGGCCTTTTCCTGAGGTTAAAAAAAGATCTAAAGTGTAGTGTTCACATGTTCTGTTTAAGCAGTTTAAGAAGCCTAACCAAGCTAGTCAAGCTAGTCACCAGCACACCACCATCTCTGGCATCCAAATCACAACATATACTGGTAACTGTTCTTTTCAGCAAAGATTGGTACATGCAATTATTTGCTTAGGGACATTTGAGGAGGACAGGAGAATAATCTGTGGTGATTAAATGTTACTGTACATATGGCTCCTTTTGTGACTTAAACCAGCCATTCACTACACCTCTTTTGCTTTCTGTTCTTTGTGTACCTTTTAACATTAATCTAAAGGGTTTTGTACCTAACCTGCAAGGTCAGAGATATATTATTATGAGAAAATAGTCGATCGAGTAATATTTGCTCTACCACTTTAGCTGAATCCCTTCTAACCCTTTAACAATGACCGACCTACACACACATACATACACACAGAACCAGCCCAGCTCTTACAAAGAATCAATTGCCCTTCACTGACTTTTTCTGTCTTCTCCAGCTCTATCCCTCCATCTCTCTCTCATTCAGCCCCAATTCTGCTCTTCATTACGGTGGTCATATCAAGAGCAGGCTGTAGAAGCTGTGTCCCCCTCTGCAGACTCTGGGATAAGGATGAATCCATGGGGACAGAGATTACTCTGAGGATCTTGCAGCATGTCGGCAGAGAGACAGACAGAGGGAGGGAGAGAGAGAGAAATTGGAGGAATTCTCATTAAACTAGCATTACCTCTTGAGAAAAGCTGTCTAGTTCTCACCTAGACAAACACATGACACTTGACCCTCAAGGATTCCAACGTATTCATGCACATCCAGAGGACAGTTACAGCTGTTTTTATAAATATAAATAATAATTGTAGTTTTTAGGATTACAGAACAGAATCAGGGAGAATCATAATATAAATCCTCATATATATATATATAATTTTTTTTGTTTTTTTTTGCAGTTGTTTGCAGCATGGATAAGAGCATAAAATTAAAGTAGTCCACATGACTTAAAGATGAGTAAATGATGACAGAAATGTAATTTTAAGGTGAACTATTCCTTTTAAGCAAAATTCTCCATTTCTTCGATCTCACTACTGACTATAGGAGAAACACTTGATATTGACAGAGATGTCATCTGTATTTTAATTTTTTTTTTTTTTTTGGTCCTATGGGCACCTGTCTGTGTGTCTGCTGACGGTTGAGGTAAATTGGACCTGGGTAAGTGAAAGGTAGAGGAAAAGGAAATAAAGAGGTTTAGGAAAGGTATTGGAGAGTTAAGATAATTTACATTTACATTTAGATCATGACTACTATTTGTCAGCCATGCCAGATAGTCTTTGGTGGAAAGATTGAGACACCTTCTTCAGTGAAGGACACATTTTCTCTGGGGCTTTCTACAGGATTCATTAGCCACCAGACTGTGTTGAAATAAATCAAGAGTGAAGGACAGAAAGCCTTTGAAGAGGTGGTCAGTGGACACCTCTTAAATTTAAGTGATTTTATTGAACATTTTCTTTGATTTGTTTTAAGAATGATCTCCTTGGAAGACTGTACAAAATGCAGGCTCATTTTCTGTGAGGGCTTCTCAGGCCAAGGTTCTTGATTGGATGAATAATGCCACTGTAAATAGAAATGTCATTGAGCAATCTACTACTGATTAATATCCGCAGATGAGAAGTTCAGCCTATGCTGATATTTATTTATGAGTTAAATTTAGAGTAATCATGAACACATTGTTTTATGGTTTTTCATTGTTTATAGCATTCTCTGGAAACAGTATTTCTGGAAATAATAATTTCTTTATCTTAAATGGTAGTTTAGTATAGAATAATTATTTTTGTCCAATTTTTATAATGCTGTCGCTCTCATTCTGATTTTTTTTCTCTGCTTATTTTTTCCCTTTTCTTTTAAAAATCACCTCTTTGAAATGAGTCTTGCTGTCTGTGTTAGTTTGGTAATCTGCTTTGAGGTCTTCATAGGAACATACTATATAATTCAGTTCACAGAGTCCTGGGTCAAGATGCAGACTGATTTACTTTTTCTTTGATCAGTCTTAACAATCCAAATTGGTTCCAAGTGCTTATTGTAGACTGGCACATACTGTATATCTGTTAGTTTATGTAAATGACAAATCTCGATTAAACAGTTGATAGTAGATTAACTTTTTTTTTTTTTTTTTTTTTGTGGAGAAATGAAAATAAGTAAAAGTTAAGTTCCTTTCAAAAATAATAGTGACGTACAAGTTTATAACCCTGCTGCACATCAATAATGATTATTTGATTGGGTTTGCAATCTATGCTACTAATAATTTAATTCAGCAAGGATGCATGAAATTGATCAAAATCGACAGTAAAAAATCCTATTTCAAATAAATGCTGATCTATTTACCAAAGAATCTTGAAGAAATATGTTTTCTACAAAAATATTAAGCAGCGCAACTGTTTTCAACTGTGATAATAATAAGAAATGTTTCTTGAGCACCAAATCAGCATATTAGAATGATTTCTGAAGGATCATGTGACACTGAAGACTGGAGTAATGATGCTGAAAATTCAGCTTTGCCATCGCAGGAATAAAATTACTTTTTTATAACATATTAAAATAGAAAAAGGTTAGTTTGAATTTTAATATTTCACAATATTACTGTTTTTACTGTATTTTTGATCAAATAAATGTAGTCTTAAGAAGACTTCTTTCATTCATTAAAACAATCTTACCAACTCCAAACTTTTATAGACTTTTTTAAAATGCAACAATCCGTTTTATGTCCTTTGCCTGAAAAATGTTGAAGACCTCTAACCTGTTAATATGGGCCCTGAAATAAATCTGCCCCACTTACACTGATTATGTGTGCAGAAAAAACAGACCTTAAAGTGATGTTAGACATGTTGAACTTGTGAACTAAAAGTAGGTGTGTGTGTGTATGTGTGTGTGTGTGTATCCTTTTTTGTATGTGTGAAAGGATGATTGTGGGTTGGCCACCATTTTCTTTTTTTTCCTTTTTTTTTGTTAAGTGTTTCCTAAAGAAAGAAGGTTTGATGGAGCCTGACATTCCTCATAATTTAAACTGACAAGCACAGATTCAATGAAAGACATTTGTGTATGGGCATTTCATCAGGACTGAAATTACTAGAACAGCAAATAAGCGAGAAGTGTCCTGTACCACTTCCTAAGGGACCACCTATATCAGTTATGCAGAGCCGCAGGTGCTACACCACTTCCTCGAGATGGAACCTGAACTGTGGGACAATAGGCCAAGATGCCAGGTGGCTTGCCCCTCACTCGTCAGATATCCCACCACCTCTTCTTTACCTGGACCAGCCTGTGTGACCGCTTCCTTTTTCTCTCTAAGCACAATAACCAGGCACTCACATTTATTTGAACTCTCTATCCCCTCTGAACAAAGTCCTTTTTTTGCTATCTTCAGTTATTCAGTTATTATATTTATTTTAATCTTAACATGTTTTGTAGCTTAGTTCAAATATGACTTTTTGGACTAGGGAAGTTTTGAGTTCTGAAAGTTATCATTTCACTGTTCAGAAGATCAGTGAAAATTGTCTGTTATTCTAATCAGACTGTATTTTATATCCTGAAAAATATTCTCAATGTTTAGTAATGAGATTTGTACAGGGTGTTGCTTTTATAGAACCATCTACGGAGAGATGATAGATGCACTTGCATTTGTCTTCATATTCCTCTGTACTTGCAGCTCTCACGGTGCTCTTGTGGCACTTTATATCTAGGTTTAATTATGCCTGCTTGTTTTGACCTCTGACAGCCTATTTCAACCTGCCTGTGTCGCTGCACATAATAACTATTGCATTTACATAAAACCATGAATATTTAACACACACACACGCACATACGCAAACACACTTAGAAGATGTCACATCTCAATTTTCCATTACAATACTTGTCAGATTTCAATGACGTCTTCACATGAGTTGCTTTATTTTATGCATAAAAATATGGATTCCAGAACTAAGTTCAGAATAGAGTTAGCATTTAGTGGGCCAGTACAATTCTTGAAAATTTCTCATTTTGTTTCCTATGGCAGAAAGACAGTTTGGAACAACATGAAGATGAGTAAATGATGACAAGATTTTCATTTTTGGGTGAACCATAAGAAACTTATAGATATTGATGTTCTAACCTGGTTACTTGTTATTTTGCAGAAAAGTTTAATGTGTACGTCACTCTGAAGGTCCAGAATGTTAAAAGCACAACAATCACGGTGCGAGGAGACCAGCCCTGCTGGGAACAGGATTTCATGTTGTGAGTATTGCTGTTTTTGTCATGTGTTTCCATGCTTTTGGACCCGTCTGTACCACAACACTCAAATGTGCACCTAATGTATGGGCTGTTTTGCTGAAGGACTTGTTCTTTTGTTCCTGCTTTAAATTACACACACTTCTGTTTCTCTTACCTTTGACCCTCTTGTGTTGTAATGACAAATGTTAAATAGCTTTTTGATGGCCTCTCAAGAGGTTTTGTGTGTCCCAGAAATTGTCCTAGATTTTCAGATTGTTCCAGAGAGAATTTTGTCAATTCCGCAGGAAGAGCTATGAGAATCAGCTGCAGTTACAGTGATTACCAGAGAGAGAGAGAGCAAGACTGGGAGTTTACAGAAGGACTGAAATTGATTGACAATTAAAGCATTTTGTTCTTCTATTCAAAAAGCACACCTGTTCATTTGTCAATTTTATTCTAACATTGTCAGTAATCTAACATAAAAACGTCAATATGAAAGTAAAATTTTTTAGACGTTATTAGTTTTTAGTGGTTAAGATATATACTTATTAGGGGTGTAATGTTTCAAATTACTTCTGGTTTGTATAACTGTTTTAGGGTCACGGATCCGGTACTGTTCGGTATGTGCTATGTTCCGAGAAAAAAAATGAATACTGTCAAATAAAAATAAAGAAAATAAGAATGAATAATCAAACTACAAGCAACAGCACAAATAAATACAATAGAGAAAAGATATGTCAAATAAACCATTCTTTTCAGCTTATTTAGGTATCTAACAGTAGTTTTCAGCTACAGAAATTGAATAAAGTAATCAAATGTAAAACATCATTGCATATAATCTTCACTGTATAAATTAAATAAAGATTAAACATTATTAAAGTTACAAAAGCTATTCAGTCAAGAGCAGTGAGTTATTTCTTTGTCTTTTGTTCTTTGATTAACATTAAAAACACAGACAGCAGTAATATTAGGCTGCTGTCACTTTAGGACATAATGCACAGATCCAAAATACTGATACTAATACTCATGCGTTGTCTTTCTCGATGTTCACTTGAGACAAAACCTACTATGTCTGCTAGGATACTCACCAAGACGGGCATGTTGATATAATTTTTGTATGAATTTGTCCGTTAAAGTGCAAAACTTGAAAGAGAACTGAGTATTGCCCGCTGTCTGAGACATGCTGTCTGCTTGCTTCAGATGAGTGCACGCACAAATCCTCCCAAAGCATGCGCACAAGTTCTCTTTTGTGTCTTGCGCTTGAAAGTTTAAATTGGCAAGGCTTAAATTAGTTTAGCAACGTGTGCTGTTCAGGTCTCAACTGCTCTCACGTGCAATCAACACCCGGGTGATGACGGCGTAAATGACTGGTCAAATGAGAGCTTACGGCACTCTCATTAAACAAAGTTTAGGGGAAGCCAGAATGTGTATATTAGTCTAACATTAGCCTAACTCTGTCTGTCTGATTTATTTCAACAAACCACATTCATTTGAGATGAACCGTGGTGCAAGTGCGTGCCGAACCGTGGGTGGACATGATGATTCGAATTTTTGAGCTGAGTAATTATTATGTGAAATTGTCAGCAGTTTAATTATATAATGTATACCATTGTTAAATAATGAGGTGTTGTGTGTATACGCTACCATTAAAAAATTTAGGGTCAATAAGATTTTTATTTATATACTTCTATTTAGCAAGGATGCATTAAATTGCTCAAAAGTGACATTAAAGACATTTATTAATATTAAAAAAAAATACTATTGCAAATAAATGCTGTTCTTTTGAACTGTTTATTCATTAAAGAATCTTGAAAATAAGTTTCCATAAAAATATAAAGCAGTACAACTGTTTTCAATATTGATGATAATAATAATAATAATAATAATAATATATTTCTGAGCACTAAATCAGCATATTAGAAAAATGTCTGAAAGATCATGACACTGAAAACTGTAGGGGTGGGAATCTTTAGTCACCTCACGATCCGTTCAGATTCTGGGAGTCACGATCCGATTCCAAAACGATTCTTGATCTTTTTTTTAATTTTTATTATTAATTAATTAGTTTACCGACTTAACCTTAAAATCCCTACATTTACATATCCTTACATAAGTAATTATAAGTAGGCCTACTTTTTAAAAATAATTACAAATTGAAAAAAATTTAATAATTCTATGTTAAGAATTTTAAACTAATATAACTTTAAAACATACAAGCAAGTAGCAAATAATAAAAAGGAGCAACGAAAATGATACAAGCAATAAACAAATAGTGCTTTCAGTATTTACGATTATCTGAACGTTTTTTTTCTCATGTTTACTTTTGTTTGGTTGTTACATAGACAGCGGGAGATCTAATAAGTTCTAATAAGTTGCATTTACGCACGGATCTCTTTTGAAATATAATAAGCAATGGGGTTTGTCCTGTCTGTTTAATCCCTTAAGACAAAACTGGCTGTGTTTACATTCATTTTGCGTCATAAAACCATTGAGACGCAAGTACATTAAACCACTTACACAGAGTCGCGCACACGAGCACTCTTCACAAACAAAGCATCAGCATTTGAAATTGAAAGCAGCCTTCTGTAAGTGAGTTTCATATTTTAAATATATAAGTCCACTACATTCCAAACTACATAAATGATGCCTTTGTAGAGCATTTGTAAGTCAAATAGCGGCGGGCGAGACCGCGCACAGTGTTATCAAACAAAGTGTACAGTAGTTC